>JAPZEB010000001.1:27172562-27186841 GCA_029783705.1 Chaetodon striatus
TGTTTGGATTTCAGCCTACAGATTGACAAAAAGAGTGTTGTTTGGGTTCACGAGACGTTGAGAGAGATGCTATGGATCAATCAGAGGGTGTTTAAGTCCCTGGCAGAGCCAGAGTCCTCTCCTCAATTCGTCCAACTGCTGCATTGCAGATAAAAAAACCCTCCTCTGCCATACACCTTATACACACAACAAGCACCAGCTAACCTCTAAACTCACTAAATCACACACTATCAGGCAGAGGGTATATATGTCAATAATCAGTCTTTTTTATTATATATGGAACTGGAAAAATACTGTAAATCTGCAGTTCAGAGTGCCCCAAAGAAACAAATGTTAAGCTAGCTGTTGACACAACTGCCCATTTACTAACAATTAAAATTTATGGTAGAAATCCATCTCTGGTCTTACTGGAAACAACTGAGTCAAGATTTGTTACTAAGGTGGTTACTTGATATCAGAATAATTTAAATCCAGTTTCTTTTCAAGATGGATTTTATTCTTCTTCATTGTCCTTTAGCTCTGCAGCCAGCAGAAACTGGTTTAAACATATCTTGGTAACCTTTCAGACAGCTGCACTGGCATAAATTATCTTTCTGTATACAGTAGCCTAATTACGTAATTTTCACGAAAGCAGTCAACTTATGCCTTATGTTTTAATTCCTGCTCACTGACTTGTTTGCTGCACTCGAGTGAAATGCCCACATTCAAAATAATTAGCATTTATGAATTTAAAATGAACCACAGTTAACTAGAGCAGACATTTTTCATTTTGTGTAAGTATGGTTTATTAATGCAATGCCATTGGGGATGTGCTGCTTTACTTGCATTGCTTAATTGGACTTTGGTGCCAGATGGATAATAAAAATATCCCATATAGATATCTTGCAATTATCACTACAGGGATGTGTTGACGTGTTGAGCACTTTGCCTTCACAGAAAATCTAAGTTTGACATGCATGTGGCAGTAGACTAAAATAATGTGTATTACATCCGATACCATTATACACATGATTGCATGAAATGTGAGATAGTAGGCAGAAATTTCACTGCAATGAAATAACAATGACATGATGCTATTTGAGGGGTTTCAACTGTATTTGATGCCCGTTATTGAGTTCCTACGAAGCAGAATTAAACATCTGATACAATTAAAACAATTACAAATGTCAGGATATTGTGGTTTCCAGTTATAACATAGAAAACACTGAACAACAACAACTACTACTACGTCTACTACTACTACTGCTGCTACTACTACTAATAATACTGATGATGAAAAAAGTTGTAATATTAACAATTACAATTTAAAAAAAACCCATTAATAATAATGATAATGATGATGATGATGATGTGCAACATGCTAGTGGTAAAATAAACCATGAAAAAAAAAATGATGCAACTCAGTGTAAGCCTTTGGGTTTCATAATGATAAGATGTAGTTTGTTCAAAGTTCCATTTGATAATGAAATCCCCACACGCACCGGTGTAGAGATTCTGTAGTCTCCCCTTTGAGTTATGTGCATACAACAGAATTCAGACGTGGCAAAGCAATTTGTCTCTACTCAACTACAGTATGGTACCTTTGTGCTGCTTCACTAAGCTAATTATCATCTCTGCTGTTGACTGCAGCAGGTAAACCAGAATGTTTTGAGAGAGTGAGTGAGGCTCAACACTTAAAACCTTAATGGGCTGAGAGCTTATCCTCCAAAAACAGGATGTCATGCCCCAGACGACAAACTGGCCCCCGTCCTCTGAAACCCCTGGCTTTTTTTTTAATGGAATATTTTACAGCTAGAGTCATAATAATTATTCTTGCTGCTCACGCTGCCTAACAGCATAAATTGTCTCCATTAACGCTGCTGTGTACACCTTAACTTACTGTGATTAGCCATCAGTCCGGAGTTGGAGGTGATTTGTCAGACTGTGAGGCACAATGGTAAATTAATAATGGTAATGTGACTTCATGGACCATCATAACCCAGCATATAGCTCCCAGTGAAGCCAATATGAAATATTTTTACATTTCATTCTCTGTTCAGATTCAATAAACCAGAAATTATGAGTTCATTAGTAAGATTCAGACGGGCTAGCCAGGCTAGCTGTTCCTTCCCTTGTACTAAGCTACAATGACCAGCTGCTGTCTGAATCTTAAAGGGAACCTATAATGCTTTCCTTCATTTTCTGTCATAGATGGTATATAATATTACAATGTCACATGTTCAAATTAAACATGGCCAAAATTTGACTGTTTTAAATACTATGTTCTTTCATTGTGGTTTTTTTTTCTACTTTGGTTACAGGATGAGGTCGGATCCTGAGGGATTTCTTTGGTCATCTGCTCCAGGCACACCAAGCCCTACACTGCTGTGTGAAGCTACATGCTAATGCCAGGGAAACATGTAATCATGGTTGGCTGAATTTCTCCCCATTTTCAGATCATATTCCTGCTCTCACCGGTGATTTTTCACACGTAGAAAGTGCCGCTATTCTCCGTTGGTGTCATTCGCCAACTGCAATGATGGTGCAGAAACACTGATATGCGGAAGACCTGTAAACACTGACCAATCAGACCAGGCTGGGCTTTTCTGGGGGACTTTAAGAGCTTTCTCAGACAGAGAGTGAATCACAGGGCTTTCATCACAGACAGTATGAGAAAAATAATGTGTTTTTTGACCATCAAAAACTCTTTAAATACAAGTATGAATCTGAAAGTGGTCAAACAGGGCCTCTTAAAAAACTGAATAAAAAAATAGAGTTGTACTGACCTCCTCATCTAACTCTCACTAAGAAGTCAAAATGCATGTTTAATATACATGTCTTAAACATTCCTTTAAAACTGGAACACAATACAAAACAAGAGCATATGGATTAAAATGACTTGTTTTTTGCATTGCAACTGTAGCATTTACCGGCACAGCAATGACTACAGTGATGTGGGAGTTAAATTCTCAGCATCAGCAAATACAACATCAATTAAATTAAACCTGATGGCAAGGCTGGATGTGTGACTTGATTTGGCTTGATGTGACCTAACAAATGAGGATCTGAGACTCAATTTGAGAATTGGCCCTTTGGCTCAAGACAAGAACGTAAAATCTGACAACTTGTGACCAGCGTGGGTGACCAAGCTTCACCTTAGTGTTGCTGCTGATTGATTTGGCCTTACCCAAAGCTAGGAGCTGCTTGTGTCTGTCTCTTTTTCCCCTCTCTCTCTGTTTTTGTCTGTCTGTGTGTCTCTTTCTTCCTTTGTCTCTCTCTTACACACGCACGCAATCACCAGAAAACTGTCTGTGGCCTAGCAGTGACAACCTGTTGATTTCCATTCCTGTCCTCAGCTCATCTCACTTCTTACTTGCAGCTGAGTCACTGCAATGCACACACACACACACACACACACACACACACACACTATTGACATACACTACTCACAGCCATAACCCCTGAGGTGAAATGCTACACTGAGAATTATGCAGCCGCTGTAAGAATAGCCACTAGATATAAATACACACATGCAAGCGCTGAGTGTTATAACATAAGGTTAAGAAACACCATCAAAACACTGACAATACAGTACCCAAAACCCAAATAAACACATACCAGTATTCACACAGCAATAATGCAGCCATCTCTTATTTTCCCTTTCACTCACACACACACGCACACACACATGCAGAGTTCCTCAGGTGTCGATGCCTGATGCTTCAACAATGAGAGAGAGAGAGCATAGCTGATTATCATTAGAATTAGCTCTGAGCTCTGCAAAGGCTCTCTTCAATGCAGCGTTAGCGGCATGGCTGTGTCAGCACAGCACTTCCTGTTTACTGTTTAGTCCCGCAGCAGGCTGCAGACGCCAGATAACAACAAGCACAAAGCATGCTGGGAGATAAAAGCGCCACAAAATGTGCTGGGGCCCCTGTAGCCCCTGTCGCTGCCTGATGTGGCATCAGTCAGTATTACTGCTGAGAATGGTACTCCCTCAAACAACCCAGCACGAGAGAAAGAGGGAATGATAGAGAAAGCGGGAAAGAAAAAGAGATGTGCGTTTGTGATACAGTCAATATACGGTACACTTTGGAGCTGGTAAACATCTACAAAAGACTAAAACTACAGTTGTTTAACTTAGTGATTCATATTGCATTGAAATATTAAGCAAACAGTGCATCAACTCTCCTGCTCCTCCTTAGATTTATATTGTGCCCCATACTGTGTGTTTGTGTTTAAATGATCACATTTCTATGATAAGGAGTCTTGCCTAAACCCAAACAAAGTGAAAAATAACAGCAGGTCCAAGGTTAGAGATGACTTGTAAAACAGACTACAGATCTGAATCCCAAGTAAATCAGCTAAAATACTGGGGGCATGGGCTAAAATTGCCACTTAGTATCAATCAGATCTGTTCCAGCCTTGAGCGAGACACATATTTCCCTTTGCAGGCACAGGGTCATGAAAATCATGAAAATTTAAGTGGGGTTATGTATGTTGAGATGTGGAGTTCGATATATACACAATATATCTGAGAATAAGTTTTTCTTCCTCTTGGCTTATTTATAGTGTATATACAGTGCAGCCAGGACAGGACAGTAAGACATTTTTCATAGTTTTGGCTCTGTACTCCAGCATACTGGACTCGAAATGAAACAATGACTTTGAGGTTAAAGTGCTGACTCTTTGCTTTAATTTGAGAGTGAGATGAATGGTGTTTTATACACCGTACCCTATTTTCAGTTTCAGGAAGTTTTTATGACTGGTGCTCTGACCGACTTGTATTGCTACCATTTGGACTTTCTGCTTGTTTTGGAGCTTTTTGCCTTCAGTCCTCAGCAAGTGAAACACAGCTCAGTTGGACTGATGTCAGGTGAATGTCTTGGCCAGTTGAAAACATTTCAGTTCGACTTAAAAACTCTGTTTTTCTTGTCTGTTTGTTTAGGATTGTTGTCCTAAAATTGCAGGTGGTCTACAATTCCTTCACTATTCAGCCAAACACTTCTACAAACACCTTTTGGGCAGGCCAGTGTTGATGAGCCATTCACACAAACATTTTTGAATATTTTGTGTTTTTATTATCTATTTTGGGGGATAATGACTTGTTAGTGCAATCTGTCCCTCACACTTTCTGTGTAAACAACAAACAGGCATAAATTAACAAGACAAAGCTGGGCATACACTGGACCATTTCAGCCTGTTTCTGACCCAACTGTTGAGCTGAACGACTCATTTTAGAGTCGGACTGAATTTCAGCGTCATTGGGTATGCTTTGCTGTTCAGTGTGGGAGTGAGGACCAGTCATTCCCCAATCAAGTGACCCGACTGACCATTGGAATAATATTTGACATGTCGCAAATTTTTGATGGCCGTAACCAGGCTTTTGCATAGAAAGCAGAGCCAAGAGTCAGTCCCACAAGTTCAGTACCTTTTTTGTCCCTCAGTCCATTGTACAGTGTTATCTATACCCGTCGATCTCTAAATTATTGTCGACTGTACCTTCACTAGCATACAAACCTCTAACTGCCTGCAGCATCGAAGCTTTCAAACAAATCCTCACTGACAATCGTCAATAGCCAGGTCAGTCCACAGGGGCCAAGAGAGGGTTTTATTGTCTATTTTACACGTACAGTGTGAGCACATAAATGGTTTGACTTTATATCACAGATGATTTACTCGTACACTGGCAGTCGAAATTAATCAAGGACATTTTTAAAATGGGCTCAAAATAGCACAGTGCATGTCCAGCTTAACAGCTGACATCAGTTCTAGGCTCTTTGAATCTGTATTTGGGCAAAGCAGTGCTTTGAGTCAATTGCTAACATTGGTTCACAGTGACAATGCTAGAACGTGCCGATGTAATGCAGGTATACTGTTCACCATCTTAGTTTAGCATGTTAGCATGCTAACATTTACAAATAAGCAGTAAATACAGCTGAGGTCGCTGGGAATGGCTCTTCTTTTGCAGATATTTGGTCATAAACCAAAGTACCGGGCAAACTATAACCTGATAGTGGCGCTTAATTAAATGTCATAGGATTAAAGTGACTATAAATCATCCTTTGGAACCATCTGTAACAAAACTCTCTGCAATTCATCCAATAGTTGGGTTGAGGTATTTCAATGGAAAACAAAATCCAGATCAACATTACCATATCTACAGCCAAGCTGGTAGCATGACTAAAAACATGTAGACCTTCATATAAAGATTTATAGAGATAAAGTGTGAAGATCCTGGTTTAATAAAAGCAGTTTAAACTGTCATTTAGGCATTTAATTACTAATGGCAAACTTTTTTTTTCGCAAACACTGGTGTGAATAAAATGCTTTGAACACATAAATGGCGCTGTCACATTTATCCACATTAGGGTAGACATGGCTTAAATGACTTTGACTGCAGCTGTACTGCATGCCAGGTTTAAAGCTGAGACATCCATTCAGCTTTAAAAGGTCACACCCATTCCTCAAAAATAACAGTTTGTGCTGTATGAGCTCTCTGCTGATTCCTCCATAAAGAGTTCAACAGCAATTTCCAAGGAGCAAAACTGCAGCAGATAGGCTGCTCTAACCTGTACTATCCACACTGTGAAAAGCCTCCATTGGGAAGATCACTGCACCCATGGGACTGGCTTCATTAATAGTCAGTGCAAATTTACACATACAGTAGTTGTACTTGTGTCCTTGTGAGATCCTTCCACTGATGTTCATGCCTGTGCCTATTAACTACAACCTTACACATCCATACCGCATGCTCAATGTGCAATGCTTCACCAGTCTAAACCCAAAATGACCTGACTTTGCAAAAATGTCCTCACTGTGTTTTTAATCAGCACAGACAATGTTACATGCATGCAGAAGTGCACAGATACTGTACTGTACCTCAAACAAAACCCACAAGTACACCTGACATACTGTAGATGAAGGATGTGTTGCTTAATAGTGTAACCTTGTGGCTGGTTCCTGGCAGAATGAAGCTGTAAATGTCTGTGCATATGTCTGCCCTCGCTACAACAGGCTAATTATGTTTCAGCCTTAGTGATAAATGTGGCTCTGCTTTGATTTACTTGCAGCTGCCCTCACTGCATTCATGGCCTGTCTTTCCCATCTCTTCCTCTCTCTCTTACTCTTTCTGTCTCTTTCTCATGCGCACGTACACACACACGTACACCAAATTGAATTCCCCCTGAGAGCAATTATCATGGAGTTCTACGGTATGCACTTGTGTTATTAATCTCTTCACTGACTTTGCTGTGACAATACAGCACTTTCTGCGGTTATTTACAGAACAATTCCTGGCCGATGGGTTTTACTGCAGCCTATAATTACAGGCACAAATAAGCTGATGTATAGAAATCCAGCAGCTTGAAGAGTGAGTTAGCCTGTTATTGGGCAGGTGCAGTGGAGAGTGGGGGAGGACTCAACTCAACAACATGGAGAACCAGTGGGGTGCCTAAGCTAACTGTCACAGTCACATATGTACATGTAGGAGGAAAAATGTGTGTGTGTGTGTGTGTGTGTGTGCGTGTGCGTGTGCGTGTGTGTGTCAGCCAAACATCCACTGAATCATTGGTAATGGCAAGTGTTATGAAATCCATTAAGCATTGAAGTTTGCCACTACTGTTGGAGAAGCAGATGACAGCACAGTAAGTGAGAAGTGAGGCGATCAGAAGGTGAAAATAGAAGGGTAAAGTTGGACTGGACTCAGTGAAAACAAACTGCAAACACGACTGTGACATACAATTGTCTAACACAATGGTTCCCAACTGCTCCAGCCACAGGGTCCAGATTTCTCCTCAGCCATGAGTTGGAGGTCCCAGTGTTTAATACATTTAGTGTTTGGCTATGTCACTGAGTTAGTTTGCCATCTCTGTCAAGTAGCAGGGAACGGCACTTCAAAGTAAAAGCTCTGTGTCGGAAATTCAGTGTTTTTCAAAATATAGTGTGTTTTTAACAAACTTGACACCTTCACAAGTCACTTGCGGTTCATTCAGAATGGACCCATGACCCACTTATGGACCACGACTCAACAGTTGGGAATTACTGGTCAAACAGATAGAGCAACATTAGCCTTCATTTGAAGTTGTGTCTCTGGGCACCAGGCAAATGTAAGCCCAAATTCCATGCTTCTTTTAATTGTATCTGGTCTCTGCCAGCACTTGAGGAGAATTTAGTTGCTAAATTCTTCGCAATGTTTAACAGCCTGGTTGGTGTCTTTGTACACCATTTTGTGCTCATCAAGGAGTGTACAGTGCCTTTTTGAGCTTTTCCTCTGAAACAGCTGTCAGCTGAGACCAATAATGAAGCTGATGAGTCAGTCAAAACAGTTAAGATGCTTGAAAACTAAAACAATCAGCAGGAAGACCCTAAAACGTTTTGTAGATCTGTGGGTCCATCACTATGAGCGACTCCTTTCAAATACAAGTAGGTAAGTGATCCATTATTTAAATAAATATTACTTAAAAGAAAATGGAAAATGGGTTGTTGATAAGAAACACATACATAAACACACAAACATAAGGAAATCATAACTTTTGTTTGTTGTTTGTTTACAAAAAATTCCACAGAGTACCTTTACTAATATGCTGCATGCATTTACACATTGTAGCATTCACAGTCCACCCAACCCTACTAAGAGTGTTGGTATATGATCATATTATTTTCCCCCTTAGCTCTTATTCCTAGTAACTTTTACATCAAGTAAAAGATTTATTCCAGGTTCAGTCTGTCTAACATGAATTACTAATTGTAACTGTCTTTGAAGGTTCTCCCTCATCCAGGATACAGGGTTTCTATAACATTCCAGTGGCTAAGACGATCAAACATGGCGGTTGGCCTGACGTACCTTGTGCATGGTTCTTTTTACTGTGTACTCCAGTATGTGTGTTCATACCACGTTCCAGTACATGTTCCAATGTGTGTTGTGTGGGAGCTGTGAAGGTCTTTGTGTAAGCAGTGTTCTCTAAATGGTTAAACAGAAATCTTGTAGACGTTTTGTATTTTGGAAACTTATATTAAACACACTGCAGAGTGTAATTGTAATTTGAACTGATCTGTGTTACTGCCCAACGCAGATCAGTTCATTGTATCAGTGCTTGGTGGCAAGGTGTTACAGTGGTTTGGAAAAGGACAGTTAATTAAAACACTGATTATAACAGTTTATTAAACTCAATTTTCACAGCAAATTTTTTTTACTCAATTTAATTATGTCTGATGTAATTCATAAGCTGACTTTGAATAAACTTGACTGAAGTCACTTTCTTGGCTTTTTCAAATAGACCATAATCAATTTTTAAGTCTTTTTAGTCTGTATATTATTGAGTTTTCCCAACTTAAAATACCAAGAAGCTTATTAAACTTACAAAAAAGGTTTGGAAAATACTAAGTGACCATTTTTACATTGAAATCAAAGGCAACTGGATTTAATGGTTACCAAATATCGTATAATAAAATGTATAACTAAAACAAAATTCACCTTTCTTTCGCACAGTCTATGTTTACACACTGGAAATCTGATAACATCTGGTCCTCCTGGGCCTCCATTAGTTACCTACATATGAGAGGCTTGTCATTTCCATTAGGTCTTACAGGCAGGCAGTAGTCAGGTTATTGAGAGATAGATGGAGGAGTAAGCCATGGGAGGGTAAACAACAGGGGTTTGGAAAGAGAGCGAGAGGCGAGGTGAGATCGTAACAGATGGCCTTTCTCTGGACTTCGTCCATAGGCTTCGTAAACACACACACACACACACACACACACACACACATTCACAGCCAGTATTCTAGTACTAAAAACGCCTGTTGGAGAATCACAGATGACCGGGATATTTAGCTTCCTGTTTGTTTGCAACTAAGGAACAGTGAAAACCTACCAGCTCCGGGAGCACAGCTCTGCTGACCCTTCATTACTATAATGAAATAGTTTTTGCTTATCATTCTCAGTGTAAGGGGAAAAAAAATCCTTTTAACTCTTTTTTTTCCCTAATTATCCCAACATTAAACGTAGCAATAGCTGATATTCAATTCTGCCCATCACCTTCACCTTTCCAACTCAATCTCAGCTGAAGGTGACTCGTTTCAACAAATCAAAATGTACTCTGTTACTATCTTTCTCCCATTGAGCAGCCTTTTCATTACCCTGGGAACATACAACAAGAGATCTAAGGCATTCCTCACAAGAGTAAAAGCAATTAGCTTGTTCATTGAACGTGTAACCCCCCCTTGTTAACGTATACTAATTGTAAGCCTTGTCTTAAAGCTCTTGTGTATTGTTGCAGAAATAAAAAGAACAAAATAGAACACTGTACGCCATTGAGGTTGGAAGATCACAATAAAAGGTGCCTGCTGAGGCACTCACTCCAAACCAACTCCTGATAGAGACTTTGTGAAGGAGCAAACACTCTAAATTATGATTAATCATTTGAGAACTTCTTTGCATTTTAATTAAACGCAGTGATGCATGAGGCCACAACCAAACTTGTTTTCACCCAAAGAAATTTGTAATCATTATCTGAAACAGAAACAAATTTCCCCTGCAATTTTCCCAACAAATAACTTTGAAAGTAATTACTTACCAACATAGCCACGGGAACGTATTCTGAACAGGAGGTGCTGTAAAACCAAAATGCGGGGGAGGGGAGGGGGCTTTACTTAACTGGCAGGTATGATAAAACAGCTCGACTATGTGGAGAGCTGTTACTGTCTTTGAAGCTCAACACCATGGTGAAAGTAAACAATGTGTCACAGTGGCCGTATAAAACCTTTTGGATATTAGTTTTTCCTTTCCAGGTTGGCAGTGAGCACATTAAACTCTGCCCAAATTTGTTTTTGTTTTTGTATAAACTGGAAGTTGCAAATATATGGCGTAATATCCAATATTGCTCGACCATTTCAGAACAAGTTGTTAATATGGACATATAGGATGCCCATGATGATGAAAGCATAGCTAAATAAGCCCATTCATGGTGACATCATCGCCAGAATTCCCAGGAAGGATGTCCCACTGAAAGGAAGGTAGTGAACGTCCTATGATGTCATGTGAATAGTATGACACAAATTGTTGCTGTCATTAATGGCTGACTGTTATATTCATTAGTGTTACCAATGAATCTAAATGAAGTTTTATTAATTTGCTTACATTCACCACTCTACCTTGCCGTCAGATAGCCCATTCTGACAGGGAACTGAAGCCGACCATCCATTAACAAAAACAGTCATTTTAATTCCCAGAGCACTGGAGTTGTTATTCTACCACTGCCTCAGTCAGCAGTTAGTGTGTGAGGTTAAGTGTTGAAAACATTTTAAATATAGCATACACTTACACTGGTGCTGATTATTGAGCTTTTTTTATTATTATTTTTTTTTTTTTGTGGTTCAAAAACATTTTGCTGCAGTCCAGGTTCACAGCAGTACATGCTCATATGTCTGTTTTGCACATGTCGGTGGTGCTTTTTGTGGCTGGCTTCGGTTGGTGGTTTTGTGTGGCTGTAAGTCACTCATCATGATGAGGAAATCAAGTCACCAGTCTGTAAACTCTCCTTCTGCTGACTCATGAAACTTAGTGGGAGTTCAGTCAGGAAAACTCTCTTAACTCTCTCATTTTATTCACAATTCTCTCTTCTCCTCTCCAGCTTCTACTCTGTCAGCTGACTATGGGCATCGCCCTAAATTAATGCAACCAGATTTTGCCACAATCTCCCTAGGCTAATTATATTGCTGCTGTCGTTTAAAAACTCTTCTCCTCTCTGCTGCTGTCTGTTGTCTTTGTAGGACAAACGGATGCAATCCTCCTACACCCCATTCACCTCCTGTCTTCAGCTGCCCATTACTGCTCCTCATCCCATCATCTCATACACGTCTCGGTCTAATCGCCAAAGAACTTTTCATCATTCATCATATTGTGCATGTTGTAATTAATTATTGTTCACTCTAAAATAATACTCCCCTGATTGAACTGCTAAGGTCAAGGTTTTCAAACATAAACATCTGTGAACATCGAACAATGTACAGGTGTTGTAAAATAAACTGGATGACATCTGTGCTGCATCAGTTTCCAACAGGATATAGGGAACTGTAACATCCTTTCATTCACCGAAACTTGGCTAAATCCTTGAGAGCAACATTCAGCAGGGTGGCTCTTCCTCTATATGCCAATCTGACATCTGACAGAGCAGAGCACTCTGGCAAAGAGAAGGAGAGGAGGTTTGTGCTTCATGGTGAATAAGTACTAGTGTGTTGGTGGGAATGTGATATGATGTCCTGTTCCTGCTGTGGATCACTGCTATATGCCTTTAGAGGCAGCTGCAGAGCATGTTGGGAGGAACGCCCATGTGGCCATTTTGTTGCGGTCGCATTGGGTGGACAGTTCAAGCATTCCACAACCAAAAATCATGAATTACCAGAACCATCTGGAAACTTGGACAATCATAAGGCAGCAGCCTTATAGTGGCTGCTACATTATAGTGTACAACTTCAAGGAGCTGACAGGATCACATTTCAGTGTAGTTGTACCTTGTATAACTTCATGTGACAAATAGATGATGATTGATTGATTGAAACATCAGATAGGTCAGACCAACATGTTTGAATATATATATACCTGTCACTGTTGCAATGTCACAGTGGAGCACAACATACGGAGCGGGTCCTCTCCCACTGAGATGACCATTTTGTTTCTACAGTGAGATTGGACACACCTAACACTGGTTCTAGATAGGGCCATCCATGTTTTTGCATTCTGAGCATCGGCCAGTGTAGCTCTCCTACATGCTTGGCACATGGGAGAAAATTAAGTTGGCTGCAATTTGCAACCCTTACCACTAAATCCTACACACTAGAGCTTTAAGTAAGTTAAGTACATTTTGGAAGAAAAAATAATGTGTTACAATATTCAAAATACTTTCTAATTTTAATGCACTTCAGCCCAAGTTCCATTTGTTTTGTTCTCAGAAACTTTGATGGTCAACATTGACTCTTTGTTGGAGTTTGGTGGCAACCTGACAACAAAGAGCCAAAGAGCCCCTTCACCACTTTCACAACTGCAGTTAATTAAGTGAACATGTCCCACACATCAATCAATTGGGCCAACCCATACTGCTTTAGCAATTTAGACAAAGGTGTTCACGGGCCTACTCAATCATAACAATGGCCTCCATTGATCCTCAGATGAATATGCTCTCATTTCCCCTCAGAAATCAGTATAATCAATTTGTAAATGTTTGAAACCATTACACTGGCCACCGGCCGGATCACTAGCTAGTAGATCCATCTGACAAATGTTTTCTGCACTTTGTGTAATACGCTTAATGAAATCGCTGAATATGATAAACGCATGTGCACTGTGGCCTGTGCTGTGACATTTAACCTGTATCAACTCAAATCTCCTTATGCCCATTCCTCTAATACCTTGGCATTAAGATATTTGATTGAGATTCTTACACAATCAATGATACTGTTGGGTTTTTTTTAACTGTACCACCTGCACGAACAGATGACAGTATCAGAGCTGCCTCACATTTGTACATTAATGTGAGCATTTGCACTCTTCTAAAGTCTTTAGGGTGTATTCAAGTGCAACTAAGCCCTGCACAGCCAGTCTCAGCTATTATAAAGTCCAGGGAAAAGAATGCCCAAAAAGCTACAATATATTAACTGGCACCATAAATAGGTAATCCAGCCAAAACTGTCTGTTGCCTATATTTTGATTGATTTTACCCACAGGCTGTTTTAGGCTGAAGGTCTCTCTTCATCTCTTCATTTTAATTGGCCTGACATGAGGGGAATCATGCAAGTCAATGACATTCAGAAACATACACTGGCCTTTTTATACAGAAATCTCACTGTGCTGTTCACTCATTATTTTTTCAATTCAACCTCCCAAATATTATTAGCCCCTGAGGAAAAGCCCAGGATATGTGGTTTGCTAAAGCTGGGGTAGGCAGTTTTCTGGAGAATTTAAAAAATACACACTCCTCCTGCTGTTCTCTCCTCTCGTTCCTAAGCCCCTCCTACCAGACAAACACTGGCATATTGTTATCCCATTTATTTAGTCCGATTTCATTGTAGAGCTTTGTCTTTGTTTATCAGACCACAAATGATACAAATATTAGCTAGCTAGCACAGCGCGCAGTTCCACCACCTCACTCCCCGCCGCTATAGACTACTTTGCCAGGGTGGCAGCACCAAATACAAACCTTAAACCAGCAGCTGTTGAAACTTGCACAAATCCTTTGGCCCTTGCTTACTGTCAGCAGGAGGCTAAACTATGAACATTTTCTCTCCATCTCTGAAATGCTTTGCAGA
>JAPZEB010000001.1:27225547-27252750 GCA_029783705.1 Chaetodon striatus
ACACTCTACACTAAAATGAGAGCCCTGCTGGTTAAAGAAACTGAGCATTATGTTTTCTATATTGATTCACAAACAGTTAAGTTACTCACACATTCACTCCGCTCGGCGCTCTGCTGTTCCATCTCCACTAGTGCCTAGAGTGCGCTTTGCCACTCCAAGAGTGCAGTGCTGTGGATAACAAAACAGTACATTCAAACAGCATTACAAATTTATGAACGGTCCAGTCTGTGCCAGAGTGCGCTCCAGCACTCTGAATGAGTATTTCTGAATGCACCACTTCTATCATCTTCCTCCATTGTCTGAAATAAGCCAAAAGACCTTGCTAGCTAGTGCTGCCTATTTTGCCTCCAGCCAAGCCCCACCCACCTGAAAACTTCATACTATATACTAACAGTAAAAGGGTCTATTATCTGCAGTTTCTTTATCTTGTTTTTAATTAGGGATAATCCAACCATGTCAGCTCTGATATTTTTCACTTTGCTTTGAATTTATTGGCACTGTTTTGATTGCTTTATTGTATTGTTTTCAAACAGTTACTGTCATTTCTCTTTTTGACCAAACAAGCCTTTATTCCTGTTAAGTAGAGTGCTTGGGGCTGCATTTTTGCAAGAAAGGTGCAAAAAAATGAATGAATTTCATTATAAGTTATTAATATTAGTAATGGCTTCATCACTCAAGTTAAGGACAATCTTGTGCAGACAGCACAGTCTTTAGTAAAATGGACACATGCCTCTGTATCCCAGTTTCTCTCAAAACACCTCACCAAGGTATAGTTCACCAAACAAGGATCAAGGCTTTTGTTGTTGTTGCATTTGTTACCAGAATGTGTTAAATGACCAAACACACTAGGGGAATATTCAGTCACAACCAGGATACCTGTATGCATGTGTACTAATGTACTAAATGAGGTAACATTAATTCAATACACCAAAAGGAAGATGGATTATCAAAATTAGCACTGCACTTGTTATTTGAAACACAGAAGATAAATGCATCAGGTAGTGACTATGCAGGTTACAGAGAAAAGGACAAAGAACCCACGCGAAACTGCTCTCATACAGTTTTGTAGGCTTTAAAACATGTTCCACATAACAGTCAGTGTTTTGTGTTTAACTGCAGATGTGAAACACCAGCTCATTCCCTGTTTTGCTCTGATTTGTATCAGAATTGTACTGCAGTGGGATGTGGGCGTTAAAATATTAGCCATGTTTCTCAGTAACTGCACTCACCCATCCAGATGACATTTTAACCAGGGCCAAATTACAGGAGGAGTTTGTAATAGATGACACACTCTCCATCCTACAACACATAAAATCAATTATAGGAAGGCGGCTTGTCTGCATTCAGTGTTAACTTGTGACTGATAATATAACTGTCCATTAAGCGAACTTGCTTTTATTCTCCCTATGATGCGAAAAGGTCTGAATTTTTCTTTTCCATAAACACACCTACGGCCTTATCTTAACTTGACATCAAAATCCTAGTATTTCTACTGCAGAGGTTCCATTAAGATTCTGTCAGGATACGGATACAAACAAGTATAAATGTAACCAAAAGATATTAGAGTCTGACTTCTCCATATAGGAAAAGTTTTCAAACCCTATACTGTACTCTACTGCAGGGTGTTTATGCATGTGCTGAAATCTACTAATGTCCCATCTAAATGCAATTTCTATTGCATTTGCAAAGAAATTAGAATGCTAGGTCTATGTCACTGCTCTGCTGTGTGTGGGGGGGATTATATTATGTCATATTACATTATGTTAGATTAGATCACATAAGATTAGATGAAACCTTAATTATCTCCATGACCTTAATGATCTCCATTGGGACACTGAAGAGCACAGAGAGAACAGTGTGTGTGTCTTTGGGAGGGCGTTGAAACCATGCTGTCTACGTACATGCTTGACATTCATGTCAGACTGAGTAATACCTACCTCACGTTCCATGTTTAATCATATGTGCGAAAAGCAAGATGTGGTGTGTGTCAACAAAGAAAAGGTTAACCTCCTCCTACAACTGACTGAGAGGACGGAAACAGATGGATCACTACAGAGAGAGATTGTGTGGAAATGACAACACACGGGCACACGCAGAGAGAAAACAGACACAAATAACCTGGGGCTGCTCATTTATTCCTATTTCAACTATTTATGACAAGGCTGAAGTGAGCCTTTTAATCGGGAGAACTCTTGTTGCTTAAAGGCATACAGTAAATAGTCCAACGCAATACTCTGTGCTTGTGCATGCAACAAACCTGAATAAAAACAAGAATAAGGGTTTGTAAATACAGTACAGTCCTATGTGACTCAGGTTTGGTGTGTATTTGTACACACACACACACACACACACACACACACACACACACACACAGAAGTCTAAAAGATCAATATAAACTCAAAAGGGACAAGGTCACTCACCATGTTGGAAAAGCTAAGTTGTGTACTGTATACTGTTAAAGTGTAGTGACCTTTGAAGGTGGAGCATTTCGGGGGAGACAAGGGGGGAGATGATGATGCGAAAGTAGGCCTTAGTACAAAAGATCGATAATCTCAGCAGTCCAGCCTAAAGAGTCTTTTCACTCCCATCATATGTAGAACAGATGACAAACTGACGATGCACTAGCAGAGCACCAGAGATATTCCATTCACATCCATTCCCTTAAGCGTAAGCAGTATTTTATGACATGGGTAGCATTCGCTAAATGAGGGCAAGTGTGTTTATGGTAGCCAGCATGTGCCAGATTCAAATTATTTGTGCCCTCCCTCTCCCTACCACTGACTTTACTCCTGCTCTGGACTTTTGGTTTTGTAGATCTTGTCTTGGTGCTCTCTGTTTGTGGTACACTGGCGGCTTCACGTTTTGGTCTTAGCCTTGCCCCCAGTACTCTGTTTACTGGAGACCTCCAGCTGGTCTTCTCTTTCATCACATCCCTGCTCATTGGTGACCCTTTTCCTGGATTTAGGGGACACACTCTTACCAGATACACAGCCACCTCTGGTTTCTCCTGTGGAATAGGTGGAAGAACAAGTTTGGGTTTCACCACTGGTCCGGTGATACTCGAAAATTTGGAGGGTTTACTGGCGGCACTATATGTTAAAGCTTGATCTGTAGCTGTTGATTTTTTTGAGAGAAATTGTCAGCGTGGCCCGATGCGTTCCTGGTGTCTTCCTGACATCATCAGTGGCTCCTATATTCTGCTGTTGACTGGTAACCCTCACTCTGGACACTTTGCAAGTATCGCTGGGTGGAGGTGGTGCAGGCTTTCCTTTTCCTTTAACCACAAAAAAAGGTGGTGGCACATTCTTCAAATAATACATATATCTACTTAATACTGCATGAATATTAATCATGATCACTCCGTCAAAATTAATGTGTTGCATTGTATTAGGAATATTTAGTTGATTGTCTTTTATCATTCTGAGAAACCTGAAACTAGCAAGACTTGACTGATCTATACCAAAGGCCTTGATGTGGTCAGCTGGAACATCACAAATCATTACTTAAAATACTATATTTCCTATATTTCAACAGTAGCTTACCCCACGTCTTGGTATTGGAAGGAAACAACCTTGGGATCAGTTTCAGTGAGAGAGATTCTGGGAACTGGTCGGCTCAGACAAAAGGGTTTGCCTGTTCTCCCCGTGTCAATGTGGGTTTTTTCCCAGTGGTCTGGTTTCCTCCCACAGTCCATAGACATACAGGTTAGGTTAACTGGTGACTTTAAATTGTCTGTATTTGTGATTCTGAGTTTCCAGCCCCCCCTGCAACCCTGAGTAGGATAAACTATTACAGATAATGGATAATGGATGGAAATGTTGGGGATGTTGGTAGGTTGTGGAAGGAATATCTCTGGATATTCTCAATATCTCTGGAAATACACCACATAATGCTCTTCAGTCCATACAGACACACTGTAAATTCAACTTGAAGTCTTTCTGAAAGTACCCTTTCCTATTATAAATAGTGATCTGAACTAAGCTCCATTTATTAGTCCTTGTCTGTATGTTTTAAGTTCTATTTATTGTTACTTTTTTTTCTTTGAATGTTTTCATCTTTGACTATTTAATGTTTTAGCCACCCTAATTCACAATAATGATCAGAACCAACATGTATTTCACTGTTTATAATCTCTAATAGGCTTGGGCAGTATCTATTTTTTCTTACTGTCATACTTTCCTGACATTTTACCGGGGTATACAGTAGGCTACATGACTATTTGTGTAAAAAAAAAAAAACAATGCATGTATGACATCGTCTAGCCTACAATGTAGGATTGGGCGATGTGTTCAAATGTTCCAACTGGAGGTGTGGGTAGGTGTGTGCTGCAGTTTTGGCATTTCCAAATACTCTGGTATACCGTAATACCTTGATATCACCCAGGCATTCTCTCAAACACTTGTAATTTTACATTAACCACGGTACTGTGGTGCTGCGGTTGTTGCTGTTATACGTATTCACAGATTAATTATCTGTCAACATCAGTCACAAAAAATGCAAGCTAGATATTACATAGAGTAACTGCTTCAAAACACAGACACTGTGCCTCACTGCTGGGACTAAATGTGCCCATCATTTATCGCATGAATTCACCTTTGGGCCTTTGGTCCTATTCTCAGCATGCATGTAGTATATATAGTGATGCAGGGTGCCTGGAAAATAAAATCTCTACCTCCCTCTGTTTATCTTGTCATAAAGCAGGAAATGCACAGGTGTTACTAACAGCATTAATGATGGCTCTGTTCTTTTTAAGTGTCACAGTAAGCCATGACAGTGTGACAGTGAGCCAGCATGTATAATACCTGAAAACAAAGCAGCTACAAGAAATTCAGCCATCATCGGTGAATTAACAGTTGGACAAGCACTGGTGGCCATTATGATATAAAAACGGCCTCTGTAAAAAAAGGCCTATTATGGTTCTCAGTAAAACCTGCAAAAAGATTTTTGGCTTCTTTGGGGCAGAGCAAACAAGCTAGCTCTGAACAAAGGATTCACATGTTAAAACCATAAGGCCTTACAGACATCCATTGCTTATGTACACATCCAGTAAATACAGACTAACACCAGCACTGATTTAGAGTCATGTTTATGACCATGTAGCAAGTGAAAGTACAATATTAACTCCCCTTTTTGCTCTGTTTTGGTTTTCACTAACTTCTAAGAGAAACATCGGGCTCTTTAGCTGCTAAATGCCTCACTGAGTTCACCAGCTGGGCACTAACACCGTCTGTCATTCGGTTCTTGGCAAGTAGCATAGAAGCGTTTTTCTCGAAAACAGCGCTAGGTAACTGAACCGAAGCAGTAAAGTTTCGGGCTGGAAAACACTGAGCTAAAAGACTCTGGAAAGCCTCTCTGGGTTTACTTGTTTTTCCTCTTTCTGTCTCCTGTTTTGTTACCCAGACAAAAGGTGGAAACCCACAGCATGGCAGCAGAGGGTGTGAAGGTTTCTCAAACAGCTGATTTCTGTGAAACTGTGGAAGTGTTTGTGAAGGGTGGCACACATCATGTCTGTTGTCAATGTATACTTTGTCTCGTACTGTGCAATAAAAATGTAGATATACATTTAAGTATACATATATGCCATTATGAGCTGTGTGGCCAAAGTTATGATGTTCAGCATGTTTTTAAAATTGTGCTAATAATTTCATTTTTCACTTAGCTCAGAAAAAACAGCAAGAACAAAACCAGAAAACTATATAAAGCTTGCAGTGGTTTCTCCAAATCCCAGTGCTGCAAGAGAAGAAATATGGACTCAGCAGGTGCCTGTGCTCTATCGGATTTATTTGGAGAGACATCTCCTCAGCCCGAAAGGCAGGGCTCTCCTGTGTCACTGCAGGATCAGGCTGAGGATAAGGTCAAGAAATACAAACAGGCAGAGCCATTGGGCCCTACTGGGGATCCAGTCAGCTAGTGAAGAAAGCATCAAGCTGTTTTCTCTTGTATTTCCTTTCTTAGTTTGAAATATAGCCTACTCTGCAATACAGGTCCACATGTAAAAACCAGGGGGCGGGACATACTTTTCTTGCTCTATCCTCAGCAAATTCATCTGCATTTATTGCATGAAAAAAAAAATCCACATACCAATCTGCAATGGTCAGTTAGTATCACCTTGCATCATGATAGTCATGTGAATAACAGATGCAAATAAGCCCATTGTACATAATATTTAATTACCAGTGTAAAATGTCAACCATTAAACAATCATGTAAAATGCAGCCTAAGCACCACTGTCATCATTTACTGCAAATCATCATCATCGACTGCCATTATCACAACATAAATAGGCTACAAGAGTTGCACACACACACACACACAAATACCCCTAATGATACACACATCCCCATCAGCCCTGGCAGTGTGATGAGAAGTGTAAGAAAGAGCTGCCTCCAGAAAGGCAGCAAAGAGGAGTGTGTCAGGAGTGGGAGGAGGTTTATGGTTTCAAAGCCAATACCTTGAGCTGCTACATACAGCCAGCACCCGGTCTGTACTGAACAAGCACCCTGGCCTGGGAAAACGCCCCGAGCAGTGGCAGGGAGAATGAAACACACAGGGCAATAGTGCCCTCTGGTGGATAAAGACAATGGTGTTTCGGTTTAAGGAGTCACAACAGGCTTCTTTACATGATCTCTTGTGATTCTGGTCACGGTCAGGATAAGAAATATTTGAGACTGTTCTCTTGCCTCCAGACAATGCCATTTTATGACATTTCTGCTTCATCTGAAAAGATGACACATATGGTTTGGCTTTGCTTACTGTGAGTCACCTGACATCCACATTGTTTAGCCTCTTTGGTGGCTGATTCAGTAGTTTATTTCATGCTTAATTTAACAACATAAACTCTGTATCTTAAAAAGCAAAAATTGAGTGAATGTTCTGAGCCCTACAAACATAAAGTAACGTATGTGCGAGTAAGTGAAGAGGCCATGGATATGGATGACAGCAATGTTTCAACTGGATGTTGTCAGCATGATTGATTAGGTTATGATTATGATTGAGATGACTAAATATTTGAAAAGCTTTCTAGTGATGCTACACTTGCTTCTTAATGCCGATTTTAATTTGACAACGTATTTATCAACCTTGTACGTGTTATAATGCACATAAAATCACAAATTGCTAAATTACTGTAAGCAAAGACATGGCAACAGTATGGGAAAAATAAAGAATTCAAAAAACAAAAGTCTAGATTCTCTCACCATGAATGTGATTGGAATCTGCAGTAGGTCACCTGTTTCTCTCTCCCTCCTGTGCCTTGCATTGCACTTGCACCATCATCAACGTATCTGGTGTAATGCAGCTTCTTCTCATCTGAATAAATTGTTTTCCTCATCCATCATTGTTCATTAGCAAGCATTCTTTCCCACCCCCGGCTCTCAGTGCTCCATTACAATGGTTCCTTCTGCCTACACATTCCTATAAAAGGCACACCACCAAGCTGGCCAACACAACCTGTCCCCATTCTAGCAAAAACAAACAAGCTGTGGCAAATTTTCTATTTTACATTTACAATAACTGCCCAGAGCAGTTTGCAGTAAAAAAAAAAAAAAAAAGCAGCTCAAGGGCACAGAAACATACGTAATGATGAACGGGCTGTTTTAATTAAAGAAAAATCTTTGGAAAATGTTGATGGTTTCTATCCAATTTAATTTCAACCGATCAAAAGAAATGAAAAATGAAAATCGTGCTATAACACTTGCAAGTACATTGGCGGTTCAACTACAGCAGTAAACAGACAATCTCTTCATAACCAGTATTGCTTTTGGTCATTATAGCCAGTGGAGAGAGTGGCTGGTTCTGCAGTATAATAACCAGTGTTGCACTTTATGAAATGCAGCTTCTCCTTTGAGCTCCTCCAGCAATTAAACGCTACTGCAGCAAGACACTTCTAAAGCAAACATAAAACTACGACGTAGCTCATAATACTGCCAAATGTCCCTCTTATTTTTCACATCAGCACAGTAGGGTGGTTAAATGGTTAATGGCACCATCCTTAGAGGCATTTATCTAGACATCTGGTGACTGGGGATGGAGGGGGTTCAATATCTTGAGCAGCTTACCCTGCACTTTGATCTCCCTGGTTGGAAGTGATAAGAAATTTTCCCTTAGGGTTTCACTACAGTGCCACATTACTATTCATTATGAAAGAAAGCAGTCAGGATATTTAGAATTAGTGATAATAGGCTTTAAATTTGCCTAAATCCCAACAAAACAGAAACACAGTCTCTGCTGTTGTCTCTATACGCCAATCTGATGTATTGTTTTACTATTGTTTTTACTGTGTTGCCTTGTGACAACCTTTGGTTGCACTAAGAAGATGTAAAGGTGATATCACGTGTGTTAAATTTTCTTGGACAGGACACCATTTTGTGAGATACATACGGTGGTAAAGCCATGGTATTTGGACAGACTTATCTAACAAAATAACATAGATCCATATAATGTGTTAGCCCACGGCTGGATTATGGAGCCCAAGGCACTACCTCCACTATCTCATTTCTGACCAAGTTTAGGGATGTCAACAGTTAGCCGTTAATCAGTTCATTGCAGAGAATATTTTTGACCAGTTAAGCATGTTGGTCTAATGGTTAATTTTGCTACTCTACAGGTTACTGCTCTGCGCGTCACCCAGGTCTAGTTGGGAGCTAGCTTGCAGCGCAGCTCATTAGGCAACTACCACTAGTAACACCATCCCGACCCAACAGTGTTGCTGCAGAAACACTGTGCCACCGTCCAGTCTCCCCGAAGTTCATCCAGATGAGTGAGTGGAGCAATTTCAAGCTGAAAAACCCCCTTTAGTATTATTAACTATTTGGCTCTGTGAGCACAGTTAGCACTGTCAGCACAGTTAGGGGTGCTAACATAGTTAACAATGCCAAAGGGACTTTGAAAATGACACCACTTACTCATTGTGGCTAACTGGAGTAAGACCAAAGGCTGGCTATCATGCTTCTGTAGCAAACCAACGGATTCACATCATAAAACATTGCAATTTTACCACCTCTAATGAATAGCATGTTGAAATGTGACAATAAAGTTCAATGAGTCAATGGAGCGCCAGCCTAAAAAGAAAGGTCTTTCATATTTCTCTTTAAGTTAACCCCTGAATTTGATTTGTTAGTGGTTAATGGATGTCAGGCCATCAAAATTAACAAAACAAACATCCCTGACTGAGTGCATACAACTGGTGGGTCACCATCCAAAAGTGGGTCATGGGTCCATTCTGAATGGACGGCAAGTTACTCGCAAGTGTATGCGCCAAGTTAGTAAAAAACAACTTTATTTTTATGTACAGTGGATTTCCAGCACAGAGTTTTTATTTTTTGAAGTGCCGTTTCCTGCTGTGGAGTGAGTGACTAATGGACAGCTACTTAACAAAGACAGCAAACTAGCTTGATGACATTGCCAAACGCAAGTATGACGCTGAATGTATTTGACTGTGAGGACCTTGAACTAATGATCTGGACCCAGTGACTGGACCAGTAGGGAACCACTGCTCTACACAGGGCCTATGAGTTCTCTATCCTTCATTTACTCTAGGATTGATTTGTGGACTTGCTCCTATAACCCTGCTACACATCCATGTGGCTATACTGGAACTCAGGAGCTGCTGTAAAAAGCATACTTTTTCTTTTTCACACTGACCACCCGCAGCAGAGCTGAGTGACTCTACAATCACTAATACCAGTCATTCTGGAGGAAGAGGCCTGGGTATTTTTCTTGAGGCAAACTATCACCAGCTTGTCAGTTTACCAGTTTTGCTCCCGACAATCATTTGCAGGCTGGACTGACCCTGACAACTGCAAATAACTAGAAATACCCAAAATCATCTTTGTAGAGTTTCACAGGAAACCCTAAAATCACAGCCCAATATACTGTGAAACAATCATGTCACAGTTCACTGATGTTTGCATATGATCAGCTAAATCGCTTTGGTCCCTGCAACATTTTTGCATACTTCTTAATCAGATGTGTAGACGTAGATAAATCAATCCTGCGCGGGAGCAGAGTAAAGTTAAGAGCTGAACCGTGGCTATATGCGCTGCAGGCATACAGCTCCATTTTCATTCTAATCCCATATGCTGACATTTGCACAAGGAATTAATCATGCATGCAGACAGCCATGCATATTCACAGAAACACCAGGGATCCATTCCCAGGGAGTCCTCAACGTACAGGCAAGATGCTAACTAAAAGACAAGGCAGTCTCAGGCAAGATAATTACACACACACACACACACACACACACAGTCAATTACTCAAGTGCACTTTATGTCAGTGCCTATGAGGCAAAGATAAAATGTTTAACATAGCCCTTCACCGTGTTACTGAATGTCATTAAGACTAGATTGTGATCATGTTTTTCAGGCCTTTAACATCCAACATGTTACCACTGAGGCAATATGGTCAAACATAATTATTTAGCTTCAGCTGATTAAATGATAAAATAATTAGCCTATCTGCCTCTTTGCTGGGGCTGAGGAATCACACAAGAACAGAAAGAACTCTGTGAACTCTTATCTTTTTTCCTGTAATGCTAACATAATATCAGCTAAAATGTTGGTCCACAAAATGACAATATTCTACCCATATATATATTTTACCCACTGGTGTTTTTGGCTGGAAAATGGTGAGGCTACAACTACTCTGGACAAATGCAAGCCCTGAAATGTACTCAGTTTTACAGGCTGACATTATTTCACATTTGCCACCCAGTTAAACACAGGTGATAATGTGACTGGGAGCACATACCTGCTCTCCTGGCTGTTTGACTCCCCGGTTGTGTGCGCTGTCCATTGGGGTCTTTATGTTTTACAACGTCGTCCTGCTGCTTTAATATCTTGTAAATCCTCTCAGAAAGTTTCCTGAGATTCCGAAAGGCTGTTGTTGACCAGGTACAATCTTCTCCGGGTAACACACACGGTTACACACACACAAAAAGCGTCTTCTTCGACAAGCTAAATTAGCAGTTCTTCCTGGTTGACCGCACCTCCTCAAATCTTACTATTCTTACCAGTAGTTTGGTTTATTACAATATTCCGCGGCTGGTGGGAACCGAGGTGTTTTAATGGTTTTCTTCAAAAGGCAGATAGCGTAGTTATTTATTTGTTTCAAAAGAAATAAGGTAACTAACTTCTGTTAGCTACGAGCCAGCGGGGCGACAGCCAATCAGTCCCACCTGTCATGTAATTAGTGCCACCTGCTCTTAATGCCACAGGTTTTGGGCATGCCTATTGTTTTTCCACACACACAGGCACCTGACATTGTAGCCATAAGACTATCAACACAATTTTAAAACTATTATATCATTGTATTGTAATGATAACAGTAGTAACCAAAGATTTTTTTTTTTTAATGTCATAAATTAAATTACTCAGCACCACTTAAACCACACTTTTTACTTCCTGCTGTCAGCAGGTGGGGGGCTTTTTAAATTAATTTGTCTTCAAAGATAAAATATAGACATTGCATATAATTAACAAAACAAATATGCAATGACAATAGTTACATCAAACTGCTGAATATCAGTATCAAGCACTGCACTCTTCCCATCCTCCCATCACACTTACAAACTGCTACAACATGATCTGATTTGTTTATCTGGTTTAATTATTTAGTTTTCTTAAAATCTAACTAACTATTATTCTAATTTTATTATTGTTTCACGGGGGAGACTGGCAAAAAAGAATTTCATTGTATTGTGTAAACCTCAGTTTTTTTACATTAAAAAAAAAAACTTTTTCAGACAAACTGAGAAGTTGCAATTAACATAAATGTTGCTGTACATTTTAAATGTTTACAGGTGGGTATTTTTGCTATACTTAAAGGTCTTATGTGTGGGATTTAGTGGCATCTAGCGGTGAACTTTCTGACTGCCACCAACCCAAACATCTACTGTGTGCCAAACTTGTAGAAGAAGTGGGCTATATGGAGGCCAACTGAAAAACACAAAACGGAAGCCCTATCTAGAGCCGACTCTGTGGAGGAGGACCCACCAGGCTCCCATGAAGGGCACCTTCAGACTGTCAACATGATGGATGCGACATCACCCATTGGTTTGTGGACTCCTATTCTTAAGCCTCGAATACGGCATGTCGGCCGTCACCATCTTGGTTTTTTGGAGCCAGAAATGACCATATTTGGATGAGAAGCTGGTGCTGCGGAGGAGCGAGGTATGGATCTGACTGTCACTCAAAACAACCTGCCCATAATTACGCATAAATTTAAGCCTTAATAAAATGTAAAGGGTTAAGTTATTTAAAAAAAAAAAAAAACGAAGGGGGAAATTAGCTGTGGAGACCAAAACTGTTTCTGTTACCAGGCTGTAAAAATGTTTCTGCTGTAAAATTGGACATTTTAACATGGGGCTCTATACTGGTTTCTGGAACCAAGCTTGAGTGGCCATTTGAAGAACATATGTTTTTTGCACCTCCATTTTGGCGTCATTTTTCAGCCACAGAGGTTGCTGCTCGAGTGCACCAGGTGTTGAAGCCAATTTTTGTAGTGGCCAAACAGTAGACTTCTAAGGAGAGCATGGAGCACAAAAAGACTTTTCCCCAGAAAATTACACTGGAAAAGAGACATCTGTAACTTAACACATACAAACCACTACACAGAGACTGGTTTCACTATCAAAATTCGATCCATTCAGTCCGGAATGAATGGGATCCCATCTCCAATGCTGTATCCAGTTCTCTTTATACATCCATTCGACCTACTCCATATGTAAATATAAATAGCTCATTCTAAGGTAATGAAAACACAATGGTTCTTAGTTTCAGATGATTGTACTCTAAGAAAAACATAGTTATTGAAATTATATTCTCTTTATCCCACAATATCCCCAGGATTCCTACACACTAGACCCTTAAATACCAGCGGGCTTTGTTAGTTAGCTAATTGATCTTAGCTTTGAAAACACAGGTTCCAGACTAAAAAGCATTGTCAGCATTCAGCTGTCCTGTGGGAACTCCGCTTACACAGACCTGGAATTAATCAGTTTGTTGAAAAACAGTTAAAATAGTTAACACAGTTTTTATACTAATAGGCATTTTGTCAAGCAGGAGCGCAACTTACGTAGAAAAAAATGAGATGAGAGGGACTGGAGGGAGGTCCCCTCCAGCAGCACTCTCCTGCTGAGGCTGGCATTTAATTAAAAGAGAGAGAATGTGTTCTGCCCTTAGTGCTGGCATCAACTAAAAAGCCACTTTTCAAAAAGGGCATAAAACCTGTAGGTGAGTCAGTGCATATTAGGTATACTCATCTGCTGTAGCATTGCTTTAAAAGTTTCTTAGTCTTGAGGTCGGGGCACCAGGTGGGTCACTTGATAATGTTGCAGACTGTTGTTTTTGCATCACCCGTCCATGGGGAATTTAAGCCTTTAAATATTTCCTTGTTTCTTCATACACATTAAGTTACATGTATTGTGTAAATTGTACTAAAGACAAAACAGGGCATGACTTTTAATACAGACTCTCGCATAATTATAATCACATGCATAAACTTTATCAGTTAACACTATAGCGCAGACATTTGTTTTTAAAAAGTTATGTTTTCACAAATTACTGACAGATGGAATTTGGCATCCCTCAGCTCTGTGTGGTTACCATACACGTTGCCTACATGTTTATGAAGGCTATTGAGTTTGTTTCATTTTGAAAAAAAACAAAAAAAAAAACAATAAAAGAATGCAAAATAAAATCAGTAAACCCAACTTGAGAGTTTTAAAAAAAAGTTAAATAGTTGATATCTGCACATTTAAAATATGCCTAGAGGTTGAAATGTAAGCCTATGTGAATGCTGTGCATTTTTTTATTCTCAGTGACTTAAAACTGGGTTTTATTTGATTAGGAAATGCCTTTTTCTTGGTTTTGTCTACCTTTTGTTGTTTATAGAAACTATGACTATATACTGTCCCATCTTTTCCAGGGAGAACAGACACACTTTGCCCTCCTGTGCTAGCAACTGTCACTAATTCAAACAGCAGCACTAACACTAGCATCAACTGATGCTAACCCTAACCCTTCCAACAATATGTTTCTTGTACGGGGCAAAAATAGAAACAGCAGAGTAAATGACAAATACCAAAAGAGCCAAAAATGCGATGTGAAGAACAGTTAGGTCTCCACCTTTAGGTTGAAAGTGCAGAGGCTTTGGCTGAGTGTGAGCATGTTGAATGACATTGGCATTGTTGCCTTCGAACTTGCTAAAAAGGTGCTGTTCCAACTCCGCCCTTGTCCCAATCAACCCGTTTTCTCTTAGTATAGAAGCTCTGTTTCCCTATCAATTCATGTCTCTCTTTCTCAGTTCAGTTCAGTTCAATAGGCTGTATTGGCATGATTTCATGTGTTGCCAAAGCACAATTACGATGTAAGACAGTGAATTCAGAAACAATTAACAATGTATTAATACAAAATTTTAAAGAAAGAAAACTCCCAAAGTGAAGGGGTAATTAAAAAGGCAGTGTGATCTGTGATGAGATTAACTATATGGTGTTGTGTTGGTTGTCTCTCAGGCTGTGACATGCACTGACATATCTTGTTGCATGTATGGCGCTGACACTATTGTCTCCAAAGCAGATGTGGCATTTTAATCTGGTCAGAGAATGTATCAAAATGTTGGCGTTTACATTTACATGTCTTCATATGTGCTACATTGTAGCAGGAAATGTTGCTCTGTCTCCATCTGTCTCTGAGGACAGAGCTGACACAGTCTGTCTTCCTTAGGCAGCCAGGTCTGCCTGTGTCTGTCAGTCTCTATGGCCAGGCTGTGATCACTGAGTCTGTTGCAATTTTGCAGTTTGGCCACTAAGTGTAGCTGTAAGTCCACAGTTGAGTCAAACACCAGCAATGTATATGACATACACCGTGGAGCTGAGGGCCACAGTTATCATCAGGGCTGCCTTTGGTCACTGCAGTGCTGTGGTACAGAAATATGTCTCCTGCAAAATGCTATGGTTATATCTCAGTGCTACTTCTACTTTACATTCACACATCTGCGAAACCAAAGCAATGAGTCACTGAGCAGCTCCGCCATATAAGATGGGGGATAAATGCCTTCAGGGATGTAGTGCACCAAACATTTCTGGGGGGGCACAGTTTCACTCTGACATGTCTACAAGGAAAACCAGTACTGAACATATAGACAGTAAAACCAAATGTGTGATTCATCAGTTCGATTCTTGAATGTAACTCTCCCATGGCAGGAACAGAGAGAGTCATCAAGGTGTAATATGTACAGTATAACTATTTGGATATTTCTGATAAAACACAGACTATGAAGAACATAAAAAGTTTTATTGGAGAGATTTTGAGGTAGATTGATTTTGCATTACATCTGTAAATAATTACTTAAATGCACCTTAATGGCGTTTCTTAATGAAAGGGAAACAGTATGCAGCACTTTTGACTTGAAAAGCGATTCAAAGTAGCAATTTTAGGTAATTATATAACTCCTACAACCTGGAGAAAAAGTGTCATTAACTAGTGTTCTTCTATTGACTACCACAAACCTCCTGTGGAGCATATTGTAGGTGGGTGACTGCAAAAGGCAAAAAGCCCTTACTTTTGATTGCTCTGTTTGTTCCCATGTCTGTAGATATATTCATTCAACAGTGACTCATAAGAAACATCTTATTTTCAGCATGTAGTTATCTCTGTATGAGTGACAACAAGAGAGGCAGTAGAATAAGATTTCAAGAAACACTGTTACATCATGCAAAAAAAATGTAAAGGCCTTCATTCACATGGTTACATTATTAAATAAACAATACCAAAACATGTCAACTTCCAGCAGAGGAAGAACTCTTATGCAAGCAATTACTAGCAAAGTACAAGGATAGACGTATTTATATACGTACAGATGTATTTATTAGAACTTTTGCACATCCCCTGATTAATATTTTGTGCATCCTGCACAAAACTGTACAGCTGTCTTATTCTGAAACAACTATATTGGACATATTAGTTATGTTGTAGTACTTTTATTAAGTATTTTTGTCATATTGTTATTTGTACTTTTCTATTCTATATTCATGTTCTTGACTGTTGCAGTATGTTGCCCTATTTTTATTCCTCTTAATATGTTTAATTTACGATTCATGTATGAACCAAAAACCAAAGAAAAGTGTTTGTACTACTTGGTAGTAAATCTTACCCTGACTCCGATCCCTCTGATTCTGATTAGCAGTAAAATGTAGTGTCAGTCTGAAAAATGTCCTGGTTATGCAAAAAGAATTGAATATTATTATTTATTACATATAATTAGATTTTTATTATCAGTGCATTAACATGTAAGCAACACTTACTGTTTTTGCTGGTCGTGGGGAAGCTTACACACACATGATGGCTGCTAGAGTTTCACTGCTGGGTTTCTGGTTTTTTTCACATAAATATTTTCAAAATGTATTTATATACTACAAGGTATGACATCTAAATTTAGCCTACATACCTTAGCTTTTTAATGTCTCTTTTCTTTTATTTATTTTTATCACATTCAGACAGTTCTCTGACAGTTCTCTCATGTGCTGCGTTCATGTGAATTTCCCCGTGTGAGATCAATAAAGTCACATCTTAATTTTAACTACTTCAAATACTGGTACAATATTGGTAGCTCAATCTACAGTATAATAACGCACCATGTTTAATAAACTGGTCATATGTTTTATTAGTAAAAATTTAATTTAAGTAACTATAGCTGTCAAATAAATGTCATGAACAAGTGCCTGAATACTGAGCTAATGCACTGTATATGAGTACATGTACTTATTTACTTTCAACCCCTATTATCTGCACACTGGTCTTCAGTAGTGTAAACTGTGTTTTATAACTACTCTGGGACAATGTTTCGGATGTACACTGTGCAAAAAGGAAGAATTATTAAACACATACATGGGCTTAAGATGGCAGCCTTTTTTGGAGCGGTCAATTTCTCAGACATGCAGAAAAAGATTGAGAAGGAGGGCGAGGGGGGAGGGAGGGCGGAAACACTTTGTTTACTTTGCTTGATCAGACAGCCATATAGTCATTTAGTTGGTTCCTAATTGCTGAGTAATCGTCTGATTGTAACCATTTGCTGCTTGCAATCTGTGTTAGCAAGCAAATACTTTAATCAGGTTTATATCAAACAGTTGCCTGTAAAAACATGACATTTACAACAGAGCGCTATAAAGCTGTGTAAGCCAATCAATAAGCACACACGCACGCAAACAAGCACAATGCATGATTTAATGTCAGCTTCTCTGCATGGAGCCGAGCCAAGCAGCAACACAACACACCCACTAACTCTTCTCTCCCACTCTCCATCTCTCCTTTCTCTGTGCCTCTTTGTCTATTTTTTAATTTTCCTAAATGTGGGAAATATTTACATCTAAATGTCAAGTGTGCAAATGAGGCCCAAATGCCAGATTTATCCATGATGATAGTTCATCTAAATTAATGTTTATTTTTTAACAAAACAATAATTTCATAAATGATTGATGTATTTACAATTGTGAAACTTTTTGATCATTATTTGACATTACACTGTGGAAAATAACCACAAGACATGGTGAGTAACCGAGTCAGAAGTTTAAGTCATTTTTATTTTACTTCAGATTTTTTACTTTCTCGCCTTGTACATCAGTGCAAGTGCGTAGTTAAGTTTGAAGTAGAGTGCTGAAACTTCTGAGAAGCAGTGCCAAATCTCAAAAAAATTACAACCTCTAACATGGATGGGTTACTAAACGCACTTACCGGGCACAGGTCCAGTGGCCCAGTGTGTCAGCAGGCTCCCCCCTGGCCTTCACTTGCAAAACGTCATTCAAATTAACACATACTGACCAGGAGGAGACCAGAAAGAGATGCAAAGGAACTGTAAAAAGACCAAAAATAACTACAGAAATGGTCAAATCAACCACAAGGAGACACAAAATAACTACCAAGAGACACAAAACAACCACAAGGAGACAGGAATTGACCTCAAAGAGATGCAAAATGACCACAAAGGCATTAAGTCTTTCTCCTGTGTAGGACAAGTGATGGGGCTCTTAGCATATCTGTGCCCAGGGGCCCATGTCCCATAATCTGCCTATGACCAATAAACTGGTTTTTGATGTCATACATGTTTGTTTTACAGAGTTTTACACTATGCTAGTGTCTTGTACAGCTACAAGCTTTTAAAAATATATCATCACATTTTTATCAGTCAATAATAAAATCTAATTCATCCAAAGAAAAAGCTCCTCAAGCATGACTCATCTTTTCCATAAATAAAAATACTTCCTGCTGCTAAACACCCCTTACATCTCACATCTAAAAACTGCCTTGTGGATGTGTTCATTAGTCTTTTTTTTTTTTTAAATTTGACCACTGAACGCATCTACTGGAGCCATTTCTAGTTGAGGCTCTTGCTCAACAGCATCTCAGTGGTAGCTGTACATAAGTAGGGAGGATGTTTCTACCGAGCTTTCTACCCATTTTTAACCAGCCATTTTTGAGATCGTAAACCACTTGTTCCATCACCACCAGCCCCCTTTTCAACCCCAACACTTAACCCACTACCAATTAGCGCTAAATAGGCTGTTGTTGAGTATTTCTGTGGCTGTATTCACGCAGCACTTATAGATATATGCTATTATATTATTGACTGACATGGCGTTGAGGCTCCCTGGATTATCAATCAATCATGTGTTTCAGTCTGTTTGACAAACAGCAGCTCCTTTCATGTCATTAACTTTCCCTGCTGGTTATTGGATCAGCAAACACACTGTAGTGTGCATATTCTGCTCGAGCACCGTCATAAAACCATACACTTAGCCCTCAGCACACCGACGACTCAACATATCAGGTAAAACACAGCATTGTAAAGTGTTGTGTGCGTCTAAATCAGTGCTTTATGGTGGTAAAACATTGGACGTATCGCTTTTCTGTCTGTTTTTTCTGCATCTTTATCTTTTGTCTGCCAACAGAGTCCTACAGCTGCATAATGGAGCGCTGCTGCTCTGTGGTCAATGTATACATCTGTTTTCTGCCTTTGTTTATTTCTTGCTTTTCTTTTTTGACTGATTGTCTGCTCCTGCCTCCTATGGTCAGTCTACACTTTGCAAGTTACCAGCTCTGGAATAGGCCAAACATCCATCACTACGTTTGATTATATGAGCTCTTACTAGCATTTAATAAGCATTCATCTTGGCTGTACCTTTTCTAAGTGGTGTTAAGTGTCTACAATGCAGATAAATGTCATCTAAAAATCAAATAGTTTTCAATCTTACGTCAGAGCTTTTACAACAGCTGTTGGATCATATCTGCAATTGTGATTTTATGACAAATTTACAAAGTGTGGATGATTTTTCTTCACTTTCTTCATGACTCCTTTGTTGAAAACAGGCTTAACCAATCTTTTCAGAATGGCGCAGTCTCATTCAGATCGATGTATAATAAATCCACATGGCAATGATGTAGAAAGCAGCTAAATTTTAAAACAAAATCAGCCATGCTTGTTATTAACCTCCTCGAGCATCTGAACTAGAGTGAGCCAAAACTTTTGTAAGACATGCACAAGTTGGAGTATATTCCTTTTGAAATTACATCATAGAAAGTGTTCAACTTACTTTATTTGTGAGTGCACTGAAATCTGTTGTTTGCAACTCTAATGAAGCATCTGTGCTGTGTTTTAAATGCTGCCAGCAAATGAAAGACAATTTTTGGGACTATCAAAAGGGGAAAATGTGCTTTCTTAAATCATGACAAAGCTCTTAATTCAATTAGGCATTGTCACAGTCCTACATTAAGAGCCTACTGTAGATTAAACAGCGTAGCAAGTAATACAAATGAATTGTTGACACACACGCATCATATCCATGTGATGTACTAATACCACTGAGAAATAATGCACCCCCAAAACAAAGTAATTTAGACAGTTGTCACAAGACAAAAACACTGTAAAGTATGAATGTTAATGTTTTAATGTAATATTGTGTGATAAGATTTTGACTCATGCTCGCTTTTATTCCTGATTTGGATACATAAATAGAGTGAAAAAGATTAGCTTTTGATAAATTTTGAAGTTTTTGAGTTCAAACTTCTTTATTTTTACCCTGTGTGCTTCAGTGAACGAAGAAAAGACAGCTCTCGCCCCAGTTTGATTTTCTCCTCACAGCTGCTTCTCTTTAATTCGGCAGTTTTGCCAAGACTGTGAATAAAGCAAAGAAGAAAAAAAATATTCTGACACTGTAGATTGTAGATACATCTCCCACTGTAAAATAAATAAATAAATAAATAGATTTTTTAAAAAAAGAAAAGAAAACGCCTCCCGGTGTAAATGCTGCAATTTGCCTCTCAGCTGGTGGAGGCAGCTTTGACAACGGCTAAACAGCTCTGAGGCACAAAAACAATCAATACAGATTCTCTGCTCCATCCCGAGCCCACCTGCTCTCTGCTCCGAGTCCCACACAGGGAGGCAACCCCCACCTCCACCATCACAATCACTGTACATGTGCACACACAAAGACACACATATGCAAACACACACACACAGCCTTCCTGTGTCACATACCAGAGTTTTAAACATTCCCAACATGACGCAGATGAAACGCCCCACCTGGTGAAAACTGCCATCATGTCTCACCTTGTCTATTCTACGTTAATAACTCTGATTTCCTCACTTCCATATACGTAAGGCCCATGTGTGAGTCTTTCAGTATGCACACTAGGTGGTCCCTCTGCCTCGCTTTCTCACATGGCTCCTGTTATTTGTGTGTGTTACTCCCATTCAACGCCCACTTCCAGGATTACAGCGCAGCTCACCGTCAGACAATCAACCAGGCGCCATGACACACGCAGATTCCTCCCTCACAGTTGGGCTATACTCTTTGACTCCTCTTTTTCATATTGCAGTGTTGTTGATGCACCCATGTTCATACTCAAGGTCCATTTGATGCATGTGTCAGGCGTGAGGTGGAGGTTTAACTGATTACATCAAACTCCAGTGTGGTAAAAGAGCACAAAGGTGTCAATCTGGGCCCTGTGATGGGAGATCAGTGGAACAGTAATGCAATGGTAGTGAGTTATTAAATGAATAAAGAGGCAGAGCTGCCGAAGAGTATTGATTTTTCACAGCTCCCCGAGGCTCCGAGGGCTTTCAAGGCAGGGGAAGGACACACACACACACATAGGCATGGACACACATGTATGCACACATATACAGACACACATACAGACAGAGAGAGAAAGGTTTAAGAGTGAAAGGATAATGGCCCCAGCAGTTGCAGTCTCACTTAAAACACAGTTTGGGCTCTCAAGGTTTCCCACCGGTCACCGATCGCCCGATAAAAGTACTCATTCGGAACCAGCCGGGTTTTGTTCTCTTTTGCTCGCCTCAGCTGTAATGCATGCACTCAACGTTCTGCACAATGCCAGCCACACTCACACACATGCTTTAGTGGATGCAGAGAAGCAATATCTGTGTTTGTAGCAGCTTCCCCCACCACCTGGGGCTCGGCGTAGGGAAGAGAAAATCAGTTAAAAACCTCTTAATCATAAAAAGATGAAGCGTAATAGGTTTAACAAAAGCTCCGGTGTGATGAATGGCCTTATCTGATTAAGCTGAGCGATTTACCCTGAAGGTGAATGAATACCAGGAGAACCTGGCTTCAGTCAGAGTATCGAAATACTATTTCACTTTGCTAATTCTCAAAAAAATACACATTATTGGTGTATTATCTTGATTGAAGCGCAAATCAATGGTTTGCCTAATCCTGCCCTTAATAAGGCACGAGCACGCATGGCTAAGTCTTAACTGCCTGAAGTTGGAGTGAGCTCTCTGCAGTCATTTCGTTCAACCGCACTGGAAATACACAAACCGCGGCTTCTTTGTATGTCATTTTGATGAATGCCCGGGGCATTTTCACAGAGTGCAAATGTGAGAAAGCTGAGATCCATCTTGATTTCAGGAGTCCATCGGAGTCCATAAGGGGAGGGTCATTGTCCATCTGTTAGCTTGACGTGACACAAAAGGAAAGACAGACCGCTGACCTCATACTTTGACTGTGTGTGTGCATGTGTGTGTGTGTGTGTGAGTTTGAATTTCTACATAGATCTAACAGTACAGAGACATGTATCCCCGTCTCCCCTCCTGTCTGTTTTCTTTCCGTACATATTCTTCTCAAGGCGTAACAATCCCTCCCTCAGCATCCACAGACATTCAAAGTGATTCAGCCTTTGTAATGAGTCCTGAAGGGCCTTTTGATTGCAGGAACATGAAAAAGATGCTGGCAATTGCTGGCGTCTTGTCTCTATTAGATGTTGGAGCTCTGTCTTATTGATAAAAACCTTTTCTCAATAATGGCCTTAATGTAGTTTCTTTCTTCTGTGCCAATGATGGCAGGTGCACACAGGTCTCTCAACAACTCCTGCGTCTTTGTACTTTGGCAGGTGACAGAAATATGAGTATTCACTGACTGATATGATGAGGATAAAGTCCTGTTGAAACCTTGTGAAAGGAGAAATCTGCCCTTCTGAAGCAATTAATGCTTTGTAGGTGGGTTACAGGCCAAACAGTTGCTTTCTATTTGGCATTTGTTAGATGTATTTTGAGTGAGTTAAAGGCTGAAAGAGGAGGCTTTTGTTTGACTCTGACAACAAGGCTGTAATGGAGTGTCCTTTAGGTGAAATGTGAAAAGAAGACAGAGTAGGCAGACATGTTTCTGATATGATGAGACCTATAAAGTTGAATCAGTGGCAGATTAGCCTGCGAAACAATAACCCCAGTTCAGAAGCTGAATGTCACTGAGATTGTAAGCGCAGGTCTTGAAACCACTTTGTGTCATGGCGTGACTGTGAGTGATAAAACTGTTTTGTGTTTCAGACGTGCAGTGAATGGAATTTCAACTATTTGCACTTCACTGTCGACAAACATAAAATAACAATGTACAGAAATGTACATTGTTATTTTCTATAGAAGTGAAAAGCATCCAGGCAGACAGATGCAAATCAGGACAGAAAGGCTGAACACACAAAAGACAGAGAGACAAATAGACAGCAGCTAGGACAGACAAAAATCCCAGTTGCACTTGGCTGCGCTGGCTGAGCACATTCCCACCATTCAGACTGCAGGGAAATCAATAGTTTTCTTCCCCACATACAGATGAATTTTTCCAGGGTAGACGTGCGTTCCGCTGAAAGATTCAACATTTGTACATTTGCAAGGAGAATGGCCTGTTAAACCTTGAATGATGAATGATGAACAACAATAGAAGTATGTGCCCTGAGCTCAGATGTTTCCTTCTGTGTCCTCATACCTTTATCTGTGGAGAAAATGTGTACACTTTCTAGTACTTCCATGCAGATTTACTCTGTGCTTTCAAACTCAGATACAACAGGAGCTCAAGATCAATTTAAACACATTCACTAAATCAAGAAACATAATTCTAGTTTGTACATTTCACCTTATCTTTTAGAGCAGCTTATAATCAAACTTCTTTGATAATTAATTAATTGTTACAGTCATGTTTCAAGCAAAAATACCAAACATTTGCAAGTTCCAGCTCATCAGATGTGATGATTTTGCTGCTATTGTCTGTCATGTATGGCAGTAAATTAATATCTTTGGATTTTGGACTGTTGGTTGGCAAATTGACATCTTCAAACTGCCAAAAATGGCAATTTAAAGGCTTTACTTTGGCTTCTAGGAAACTGTGATGAGCAAATTTCACAATTGTTGCATATTTTACATATTTTACAGACCAGTGGTTCCTAACTGGTCCAGCCAAAGGGTCCAGATTAATTGGAGGTCCCACAGTTTATTACATTCAGCTTCATACTTGTTTTTGGCCATGTCGTCCAGCTAGTTTGTTGTCTCTGTCAAGTAGCTGTCTGTTAGTCACTTACACCAGAAAACGGCACTTCAAAATAAAAGCTCTGTGCTGGAAATTTACTGTACTTTAAAATAATGTGTGTTTTTTACAAAGTTGACATCTTTGCAAGTCACTTGCGGTCCATTCAGAATGGACCTATGACCCACATTTGGACCGCGACCCACAAGCTGGGAACCACTATCATCAACTGTCATTGACTAAATTATAATCAAGGTGGGAACGAGTCATTGCTTTGCAAGTCACAAGAAAGTCTCAAGTCTTTGCACTCAAGTCCCAACTTAAGTTCCAAGTTTCAAGTTCTTAATAAATCATAATGCACTCTTTCTCAAATGTCATGGCATTTCAACAACAGAGTAATTATATATACAATTTAAACAAAAAAATCATCAGTGCTTTTTAAATTTGTATTTACTTGTTACAACAAGTTTGTAGAAATGTTTTGCTTTTCCGTCTGTAATTCTTTTACTCATGAAAACCCATGTTCTGCATACTGGAATTAATCTTTTGTTGATCACTGTGTAGTTTTTGAACATGAACAAAATTATTTTTGGTATCATTTTTTCCAAGTGGCACTCAGTAATGTCACCTTAGTTCTTCATGATTCACTCCTGCTACTTGATTGGATGCTCTTGATTTGTTTCAAACAAAGTGGATCATCTTGGAAATTAAGTGTCGACTTGCTGGGAGTGAATAGCATCAATGCTAATCTTTTTAATCTTTGGTTTAAGGGGAATGAAAAAAATCTATTTTCATGTCAAAAGGCTCAAGTCTAACTGCTGACAGAACAGAGGGCATGACACAAACAAATACAAGTTTGACTGTTTTTTTTTATAAATGTATATTTGTCCAATTGACTTACATTCACAGAAGGCCTCACACCACAACACTGGCTAACCTTAGATTTGTCAGATTTCTATCACAGCCTTCGATCTCGAGGTTGTCAGGGGAGATTCCTCAGTCTTGACCGAGTCGGTAGCTGCTGCAAGCGTGTATTGCTTTGTTGTTCAGACAGTAATTACAGACAACGGAGCGAGTTGTATCCACAGGTGCTGTATATCTAACAACACAGAAGAATTAATGCAGTTAGCACGGGCCGCTGTAGCACTGTCTCCTGCTGAGAGTGTAACCCAACAGGCCTTTAATGCAGAGTGGAGCTGTGAGGAGTGCCAGCCTACGGTGAGCTGATTCAATCCTCCCCTCCTGCCTGTTTTAACACAGGATCCTTTAATGCAGCCCTAACAACATTTGGGGAGTATTTTTAAACAAAATGAAATTGCCGAGGCGCCACCTCCGTCTGCCCCGGTGTGGCGTGGGATACAGTTCCCCCAGCCGAGTGCGCCCGGAGAGGCTGCAGGAATTTAAACTCCTACTAATGAAGATGGGGGGAGTGCTGTTTCTCCACTATAGGATTACATTGTCATACAGCACTATAATGCAACACAGTCCTATATGGCAGGGGGTTTCATGCGCTGTGGCACAAAGGCACAAGCATGGGCGTGTTTCAGTGATTTGTTCAAATATCAAGTAACATTTGACTTCAATATGATTTCATTTAATTGATTCTGATCATTATTCAGTCAATGCAATAAGACAAGTTGAACAGATTGCAGCAAGTGGCATTTTTAACAATAACTGGTATTCATCTTTCTCTGCTTTACTAAAATATATTAAAGAAATCTACAGTTCACACCATTCAGTACGCCCTCCAATCATCAGGCGACCTCTGCACCCATCTGAAGTCAGTTTCTGTTTGACTCCCCGTGCACATAGGTTTGCGCACGCGTACACCCCATATATGTGTGTGCATGCATGCGTCTGGATGTGTGTCGTCTCATGTCCTGGCAGCTGTAGCCTCTGAATGTTTGATGTGACCACTGGTGTGAGGAGAGGATCTGGAGTCCCGAGGTCAAGAGGGTGTGCTTTGACATACTGAGGAGAGAGAGGCACAGACGAGGGGGACTCCTTGATGTTTGCCCTGTCGATAGCTTTGCTCGGGGGAATATTCTGTCAGAATGTGTGTGCGGGGCTTCCATCTTACTGGGCTACAGTTTGTCTGTGTGGCCTGCTGATATACGGTGGCTTAGCCCTTAAACTGCTTGTGTTTGGTGTCTTGAATAGTTCAGCGGTTGGCGTGTGGAACCAATGCAGTTAGAAGGAGGTCATTTCTCACACGGGCTACACATGTCAGAATCCGGGGATTCAGGTGATATGTTACATATCCTTGTGTAATATGTGATTGGTTGTCATTTGTCACAGTGTGTTGATGGAAAAACATAACAGAGTTCTGGGCAGGTAGCCCAGTGAAGGCTGCAGTGTGCCAGGTTTATTTCTGCAGCATGGTGTCAATACACAGGGGGAGCTACTGTATGGCTCTATAGGTTCCTCTGGGTGACACTGTTGTCACCCAGTTTCACAAATATCCCCCATGCTATGTCATTACACACATACTCACATGTACATAAACACACACTGAAGGTGCTCTTTCTCCACTGCTGTAGAAAGCAAGGAAACAGATTTTTGCACAAGTTGTGTTTTTCTTTTATTTCTAGTTTGAAAAAAATGCAATTTGACCTGATTACACCTTCACACATTTAGAGCTCAGGTTAACAGGCAACATGGGATTGAAATCGCATGTGTACTTCAGATCAGTTGGGTGTGGAGGCTCATATTGACTGCTGGAAAGCAGGAGATGCATTTAAAATTCTCAGTTATTGGATTCAGTTTTTAAATAATATACAGTATATATAGTATATAAGGTGTATATAAATAAATAAATAAAAGAATTGATCTGCAATGGTCAGCTGCTGGCCCCCCCCACACAGAGCTGTATTTTAACGTGCTAAAAAAAACAAAGATGCCTTTAGACATCTCAGTGTCCATTTCTGCATGTGGTGTGAAAAACCAATTCTGTCAACACAGAGTCAAAGTATCATTCAATATTAGCAACATACCCACCACTTATCAACAGCTCAATACTGTTACTGATCATTTCTCTGAATCTCTTTCCTGTGAGGATCTCCAGGTGTGTGTGTGTGTGTGTGTGTGTGTGTGTGAGTGTCTTTGTGTAGAGACAGCAAAAGAGAGAGAGAGGGGGGAAGAGGTGTAGTAATCCATTAAACAGTCCCTCCATCTACGGATTAGGTTAGGCCATCAGGAGATGGCTCCTTCACTCTGAGAGAGGACCGAGGTGTGGGTCAAGCATTTAGTAATAAGCTCAACTGTCCTATAGTGACATGTTACCAAGGTTACCAGGCTGACCCTGTTTCTGCATCACAGTGGCAGGATGCTGGTGATCATGTCCACACACACACACACACACACACACACACACACACACACACACACACAAGGATCA
>JAPZEB010000001.1:27254656-27267991 GCA_029783705.1 Chaetodon striatus
GTAATGATAACAACTGATAATGACCATTAAATGGGTTGATAACATTTGAAAAGGTGAAGATTTTCTCAAATCATGTGCAATACTACTTCTCACATCCAACATAACATTGATTATCAGGTGCAGCCTGCTTTTTTCCACCATTTTAGTTCATTTTTAGTAACTTATTGTACCTCACTTATTTCTGTTGTTACTCTGTTAGTCACTGGTTTTGCTTTTGCTCCTTAAAAACACTTCTTATTTTGTATATTTGTATATCTTACCAAATATTTAATACTCTATTGTTTCTAAAACTGGGCCAGTGAGTGACCCTAACCTGGGGAACCCACTGTTACTGGTTGTGAATGTTAAATTGTGGTTACTGTACTTTGCGTTGCTGTAATTTGAAGCATTCTCTGGAACAAGAATTTCCTTTGGGATCAATACATTTCTATTAATTGAACTGAATTGAATTGAATTGAATTGAATTGAATTGAATTATGTCCCCCACACCAAAAGTTTTACCACAGTTGACAATTAACATGGTCCTGTGCACCTTAAATGAACACTTCAAGTGATGGGGTGAAAATAAGAATGGTGAAGTAAGGTGTTTTTTAAACTTTTGTGACTTTCAAAATAAAGATAAATTCCCATTTAACAAAATATGATGAGCTCCAGGACAAAATCAAAATACACTGCTTATTAATCTACCATTTAACATAACACTAAATTTTAACCATATAATTTTCAAGTATATCTACTTGTATAATAAAAATATCAGATGAAATATAGTAGTAAAATATAGCCATGTTATACTTGTGTTAACAATGCTGACGTACACAGACACCGATTATCAGGAAACACTGGTTTAAACCTAGATTTACAGTTGTCTCTGGATGTTAATGCATTTCTGAGGAGGAGCAGGTTCCCATCCTTTTATTTTTTTAGGTTTGATGGAGAAGTACATTTGTACCTTTTTATTTTAATGGAAATCTGTTGTATGCACTGTGTGCTTTTCCTTCACATGGAGCCCCACCCCTGTCTACACTACCATATTTCCTGTCTCCAAGTCTTTAATGAGGAGACATATGCTGAGATGAGCACATCCTGAATCAAGTGCTACAAGATGTTATGCATCCTGCATTACAGCAACAAAAAGATGAGAAAGTATTGATCATTGCATAGCAGGTCTCATACTTTGAAGACTGCAGGATAATCACCTATATTTGGTTGTTTTTCTCTTTAGGCTCCTTTCACACACCGAATGTGATTGTTCCTGAATGTCCTTGATGATTTTGTCATTGATTTTCTCCACAGCGCCGGACTGATTTCCTTTTGATGAGCCGCTGAGTAATTCCAGTTTGTATGTGTCGACTTAGGATGATGTGGCATGACTAACTATTAATGACCATTTCTTATAAAACTTGTTTTTAATAGAGGATTTTGTAACCTCTGCGTTTTCTGCGCGATGTCATCATATATTTAACAAATGTTTTAAAAAGTTTGACATGAATGTGATAAAAGTTTTAGGCAACAGTCCTGACACATTCTTATTCTACGGTTAATCGAACTGTTGTGCCTTTTTTATTTTCTCCCCTATGAGCGAGCTCTCCTAAGGCCACTGTTGAATGTTTTAATCCTTCCTTTAGAGTGTTGAATGTGAATGTCATTCAATGTCCTTCATGAATTTGCCATTGATTTTTCTTTTCCATAAAGCAGTTTTCCTCAGGCTATGTGCCAACCACAGCTACAGGTAGCTGGTTCAAACAGGGGGCAGTTAAATGAAAACTGCATCTGAATTTTTTTGACATATAATCCCTCTAAAAAAATGGGACAATCCTAGGGGAAATATAGATTATTCTTTTATGGGTGCATCAAAAAATATTATCATGATCCTGTTAGGTATGTGCAATATTGTTAGGTGTACATTTTATGTCTTTAACTGAGTGGTAAATAAAAGACTCAACTGACATTGCATCGGAAAATTGAGGCGGTTTGTAAATAATTTTTAAACAGAAAATACTTTTTGCGCAAAAAAAATAAAATTCAGGCAGGAAGTGGACAAGGAAAGGAGGGATGAAGTAAAGTAGGATGTGTGTGAGAGAGAGTTGAGTGTATTTTTAGCTGCATATCTGTCACACGTCTTTCTGCCTTTGATGGCTGGTGTCCATCAGATCTCTGGAGCGTGGCGGCCTCAGCCTTGAAGCTGCATTGGGGAGATGCTCACTTACACACACACTAACACACACACACACTTAGGCACTTCTCGTAGGTGAGGGATATGACAAAAACAAGTGACAGAAAGGAAGCAGAGAGGAGGAAGACTGATAACAAGATGTTAGAAAGAATTTGAACTGGTATAAGATATCGTAATATTATGTGATACGCACTCAACAAACATCATCGCCTTCTGCTGACAGACAGCCTCTGTGACAGGTCTTCCTATCTTTGGTCTTTAGGGTCCCAGGGTTTGTCAGGCAGCTCGCCTCCTGGGAAGAGACCGAGAGTCTGGACACTGGAAAGGTATAGATCCCTCCCTCCCTGTCAGACTGCTTCATTAGCCTCACACGCACGCACACACAATCACACACACACAGAGGCAGATACAGCCACTGTACAATCAGTGTAGGGAAGTGTTAAATACAATAAAAGCAGCCAAAATGCGGACACACAGGGAAATGGTTTGGAGAAACAAGTACAAAACAGGCTAATGTTAGAGTTGAAGGAAGTGAAATAATAAATAGCAGTACAAAGATAAAAGAAAAACCATTAGTACTAATTTCACTGAAATAAATGTTTTAAGATGTCGCGAAAAACTCACTGATATTGTCTCCCCTTGAAATGGTATTCCATGAGGTAGGGAAAAAAAATTTTTTTTAGACTGTTTCTCTAAATATCTACAGTGGAGGATCTGAGAGCGGGCAAGATGTCGGATAAAAATTGCTCCAGTTTAAGATTTGTGTTCAGCAGGTTTGCTGCAGAATTTGAATGAATTGTAGCTTCTCAACATGCTGCTTGGACAGGGCAGAGAAAGTGCTTTAAATATTCTTGCCTGCTGGAGATAAAACATAAATTAGCTTTTTGGCATCTCTCAGGCTTTTAACAGTGACTTGGCAATAATTACAAGACAAATCATCTTTCATTAGTCACTCCAGATAACAGGACTTGAAACTGTCTGAGCTGATTACTACGGGGGACTTTAACTCAATTATAAAGGATTGAGAAAATAGCACTCTTGGTCAATGTGGTTGTATGCATTTAACTGTGTGTGTGTGTGTGTGTGTGTGTGTGTGTGTGTGTGTGCGTTGCTTTTTACCTGGATGTTGCGCTTGTTCATTTGTGGTGTATGACAGTTGTACCTGCCTGTTTGTGTTTACTGTTGTAGAGATGTTTATGCTGACCTCTTGGCCAGGTCGCTCTTGAAAAAGAGAATTTAAATCTCCGTGAGACTTTTACCTTGTTAAATAAAATTGTAACACTTAGGCCACACTTTGTTCTGGGGAACAAGAGGCCCTAGTGTCTCTCCTCTGCTACTGGGCTCTACACCACATTTTACATTTGGTTAGTGGGAAATCTGCAGGCTTGTGGGGCTGCAGACTGCTGTATTCTGCTTGTATTCAAATCTCATGGTCAATGTTGCTTGTCATTGGGTCCCTCCCACCTCTATTTTCTTGCTCTCTACTGGTCACTGTGTCATGACCATAGACTGTATAAAATAATGGACGTAGCCACTGTGATGTCACTCATTGGTTTGTGGATTACCATTTCAAGTTTGGCATTTTGGTTGTTGCCAGAAGTGACCATATTGGGACAACACAGGGTTGATTTAGAGACCACTGATAAACTGAGATGGCCCACTTTAGATTAATTTCCTGTATCCGTCTCACATGAGTTTTTGTCAAAACCCCGCCCCTTTAAAGACGAGCAACATTCTCAAGTCTACTCATTCCAGTGGAAGGAGTGCATGTGAGCACATACTGTTTCCTTTGCCCCATAGTCACTGAACTAAATGCTGTACCCATTTTTTACAAGCACCAACCCTTTTTAAACATTCTGACACTGAAATGGCATTTTCCAGACAGACAAATCAGAAGAAAATTAACTTTGTTTGAGACATATCTCTGTTTTAGAACACACTCTGCAAGATCTGGCAACAACTGATGTGATATTACACTCTGTTAATATCCAACATTAAGCTAGCAGATAAAAACAAGCCGTAAAATATGAAACAAACACCAAAATTAACTGTATATAGTGTTCTATTGTTCTGAATCTGATTTCATCTCTCCACACGACATTTAGCTACCACACCTCCAAATGAGGTGGGGGTATGCAGGGGAAGGGATAACTACGACCACCCAGAGGACAAGAAATATATACCATTTCATATCATTGGCACAGCTTATAACACATTATCTTCTGTTATAGAGTATCTTGAGCTAGCTCTAATGCTAGCTGCTAACTTGGTTAGCACAGTCCATTTACGGCTATTGTTGAGTGTGATAATGCTAATGCTAATTTCTGCTAGTCAAAAACAAGCTTAAAACCATTAAAACAAAATGTAATTACCAGAAAAACTAACTACACGACTCCTTTGAGGGTCTTTTAGTATCCTACATCCAAACACTGAACAAGACTTTTTAGGCAGCCACAAATTTTCACAATTAATATTTGTGAACTGAAAACACACTGACAGAGCAACAGCTACAGCTACACCTATACTCTGTGAGTTACGCCACGGTTATATTACCAGAGCAACTTTGTTGCCATGGTCGCAGCTTGTCAACAGCGGCACTCAACTGTGACTCAAAGTGGTACAACTGTAAGTCTTAATAACAATTAAATTGTTAAATGCATATGAAAAAAAAATCATTGTTATATAAAAATTCACCCCACATACAGCTGAATGTTGAAATTAGCCATAGAAACCAAAGCCGTTATATGTACCTGGCTGTAAACATGTTAATTTATGTTAAGTTAGGCATTTTAACATTGACTCACTCTTGCAGTGAGCCTCAACTGGCCATTCGAGGAACTGCAACTCTTAGCACTGTCTTGCTGTCCTTGTTTTTCAGCCCTGGAGGTTGTTGCTTGGTCATAAACCAGAGCTGCATGTTTGTACTGGCGAAAACAATCATCTTTAATACTATGGTAGGTCACATGATGTGTTTGCAAAAGAGGGTGCAACTGGCAAGGGCTTGGAAAGTCCACAGGTACGATGTGATCTTGACCATAAAAGAAGTCAGTCAGCAGTGACAGAAGACCTTGAGCATGACACCACATAAGAAGTAATAAACACGTAAAGTCCAACAATAGTTTTGGTTAAGTTCTCCTTTAGTTTTTATGCAGTATTAAAATATAATAATAACACATATATAAACAAATAACAACAAAATATTCATGACAACAACAAAAACAACACAGTGAAGGTACGCTATTACCCAAATGCAAAATGATGACACCAAACTCTAAAATGATGAGGGACAGGGGAGAAGGTGGGACAGAAACCAGGCTGTACGGTTTGCAGCTCTCCTCTCCATAGGACAGGAGGCCCGGTTGCCATGGTGATGCAGTATTTCTCCAGAATTGCACATATTGATTCGCAGAGGCGTCAACGGCCAAGCAGGAGTGAGAAGAAAATGTGTGTGTCTGTGTGTTCGGGGGTGGGGATGGGCTGAGGGGGAAAGAGGAAAGAGAAGTAGAGTGGCGTAGGTTGGAGCAGAATCACCAGACAATGACTTGTGCACACACACACACACACACACACACACTCACACACACACATGTTAAAGAGTACATCGTCATGGGATAGTCCCTTCACTGCAATGTGTCTGTTCTTTTTAAAATACAGTTTGTTCATGATTTGTTTTAAAGTTGGTCTCATGAGTGATGATATTGTCGCCTCAGACTGCACACAATGTATAATTTGAGTGTTTTTCTGTGATGCATAAGCTTGTTAGTTTAAACACACGCTGACTCCCTCCAAGCAGAGTGATGCACAGAGATCAGCTCAGAAAACCGCTCGTAGGCAAACACCAGTTAAAGCAAAAGATCCTGCCTGAAACAGAATTCACATATGTTATTCCTTGTATGCTGGACAATTTGATCAATATTTGCGCGCATGAAAAACTGTCTCCTAAAGCTGGAATGCAAAAAGAAAAAAAAAAAAACAGGGCTCCAGTCTGTGATGTAATCAAAAGACAAAGCCCAGAGCTATTTCCCTGATAATTATCCGAGAATGATTTGGAGAATACCTACAGGGAAATGTTTCGCTTTAAATGTGAAAAACATTGTTTCCACAGCGGTAAAATTGTGCTTGAACCTGAAAAGATAAACGTCCTCGGGTGTTATCAGCACCAAACCCAACGTAAATCTAAGCCACGGCACACTCACTCCAGCATGTTTGTGGTATTTAACAAAAATGAAGACCATTAAGTTGGCGAGCAAGCAGAGATGAAGGGAGCAGGGAGACTGTTTGAAAAGCTGTGTGGATGTGAAAGCTGAATTCCTTGAACGCTGTTTGAAAACTGTAATCCCAGCCGAAAGGTCAAAAGTCTCAGCAGGTTTTCTATTTGTGTCTTTGTGCTGCTGTTTTAAGCCCAGAACACGCTTTGTACTCCGTTCAAAGAGCAACATGAGGGGTCTGTGAGGGGATTAGTCTGAATGATGACGGTGGAGGCGGTGATGTGCGGGGGCGTGTGAGTGCGCGCAGACGCACGTGCACGCGAGTGTTGCTGCTGTCATATTGACACCTTGTAAATGTTAAAGTAAACTTTTCAGGGGCCAACATAAAAACTGATACTTGTTTTTGAGATGACAGCTGGTGTGCTTAGGAACTTTTCTCTTACCACTGACTGCAATATGACAAATTACTCTCACACGAGTTGTGTTATTTTCCTGTTCAGGTTGATTATGAACGTCACACTTTTTACTTTATCCCTGCAGCGCTGCTATTGCCCTTTGTGCTATTCCATCTACAAGTAGATATGTTGAAAATGTTCTCTCTTTTAAGTCACTGGAAACTGTAAGTAATGGTTTTCTACTTAGCTCACAGAATGTTGAGTTATGATCACCCTCTACTGTCCGCAGTCCTAATGTGTGAAGGAAGCATCAGGGAATGACATCAATGAAAACTGTATTTCTTTTCTTTTTTTCTAGAAACTATGAGAGTACAGTCTGTATCACTATACAGAAAAATGATTGTATCCTTGAATGTATCATGTTAAAGCACTCAGAGACGCAAACCTCTTCAAATTCTTTACAATACAAAACTCTTCCTTCCAGTTCAGGCAACATTTTTAGCAGTGGATGGCTATTCAAGATTCAAGAACTTTTTTTGGACATTACGCAAGCACAGCAAAATTGCAAAAGTGTCCTGCTCAAATGGTACACATTACTAAATACAAACTTATATACATACAGAAAAAAATGTGCATTCAGTTTACATACACGCTTCTGCCTATACCCTCGAGCCCTTTGATGCGGTGTATCATAGTACTGGTGACAAAGCTATCTTTGATAAGCAGCCATCTTATTTATCGGCTCTTTTAAGACATAGAAATATGGGATACCATGCTCATTCATGAGACTGCATTACCTTGGACAAATCTGGGAAGAACTGCATTCACCTTTTATGTTCCACGTCAGGGGAATAAGCTTTAGACCTCCCTTTAACTGGACAAATTTCTGACACCACAACAGTTTAAGCCTCTGTTGAGCAATGCTGTATATGATGAATGCACCTGTTTCTCTTAATGTCTGTTATGTCCCTGTGAAGTGTACTCGTTTTACTGTTCCTGTCATCTTGTTTGTGTTGTATTTATATTTTGTGTAAGAGTTTTGATTGTACGCTTCTTATTATTAAACCTATCCTGAACCTTTGCAAAAAAGAGCTTTGCTCTCAATTGGCCCCCCTGCTTAAATATAGCCCATAAAGGGGCAAAGCGTGGATGCATGCACCTTCGTCGTGGCATGTTACTGTGAATTTGTGCTAGTTTTATGATATAAAGTATTAAGAAATGTATGACCTATAACCAGATCTGCATCAAAATGCTTCAAATAATGTCTTTTATGTGGATGGCATATACAGTGAGATCATTCAGGTTAGTGCACTGGTTTACAAGGAAATAATAAAAATGTTCACACACCCCTTTTTTGCAGTGCAGAGAAAGCCCTGTCTTTCTTCTTTAGTCCATGGCCTTGTGACTTTGCACCAAATATCACTGAAGTCTTTGAAATATTCTGCCAACTGTCCAATGGGGATGGAAAACACCTTGCTGGCAGAAGAATTGCTACAGCCACAAAAGACACCCAGTGACCAAACAGGAGTAAGTCTTAAAAGAAGTTAGTGACCTGTTGTAATCCACTAGAGGGCTTATTCTATTCAACACTTGTGCTTATGGAAATCACTTCCATATGCAAGCTCTGTTTCAAGTAATATATTTTGTTATATTGTAATTACTAACATATCTTTCAATGTATATATGTTAATTGAAAAAAAATGATACTGTTATTAGTAGTTATTCTTTTTAAAGGTAATATTATTATTTAAGTTATTACTGCTTGCCAACAGTAATATATTACACTACTTGTTAAATTATTTTTCCAGTACACCCCACAAATGTGTTATTATGTCCCCTCTCCTCAAAAATCAGACTTCACATATGTGCCTCTGTGTTAATGTCTGGGTAACGCTAATTACTAGTAACCACAGCTAAGGCTAGGTAGCTTACAAATTATTATGTGACGAGTATTTTCCCAAGGATCTCTCTAAAAGATGGAGATGGACAACATTTCATCCACCATATATCCAGCCCTAAGCTTTACTAGTTCTTTGTAGCCTGGAGCTGTCCTCAAGTAAAATCCAGTTTTAGTTGTTTAGCCAGTGTAGGGCTACAGCTATTGTCTGCAGCTGAGGAGGGCTCACCTTTGGTTTCCTGGAGCTTCATGTTGTTGTGCTGTTGATTGTCGTAGGTGTTTCTGGAGGTTTGAGATCTTGCTTTTCGCAGTGGAAAGAGTCTTAGTGCCACTACAATATTCTTGTCATCTTTCCTCCTGACTAAATCAAAGTAATGTTAATATTTTCAGCTGCTGAATGCACAGTAAGTGTTTACATCTAAAACTAGCCTGCTGTTTTGTGACATGCATGCACAGCGTGAGGATAACGAAAATGAATCTGGGATGTGATTGTAAGTAATCAGTGGGGTGGAGGGGTACAAAAAAGTAACATTGTAATTAGTTATTTCATGTGTCTCCATGTGTTCTCTGAATGGTTGGTCAGGGGGGAAAATGTCTCTCTGCTCTCATAATGAGAGAGTGATGCAGCAGTTAAACCCACATACACAAAAATGCTGAATGTCTTGTTAGCAGAGCTAGATTAGCTTGCCGAATTAGCAAGGGAAAATAAGCAAGGCCTGCACAAAGCAAAGTTGCACACACACACACACACACACTGAGCACACGCACAAATGTTGCACAACACAGTATACACAGCGTTAGCCCAGAGGTCCTCCGGCCAGGGACGAGAGCTGAATTTAAGAGCCTCAATCACTTTCTCAAAAACACAACTAATCCTCTGCCTCTCCACAACAAACACACGCACACAACACCTCTTCCCTCTCTCACACTCTTTTGCCCTCTTTCCCACTCTACATTCATTGTGGCGCGCCCGTGACTGTGAGAGGGAGAGTGCATGTATGTATGCATGTGTGTGTGTGCCTATGTGTCAGTGTGTTTATTTGTCTTTGTCTGCATTGTGATTGTGATGGTGTGCTTGGAGACATTGTTAGCCCCAACAGAGGATTGCCGCCGTGTGTTTCAGCTCAAGGTCTCAGCCTCCGTCTCCGGCTGTGGTCTCAGCTCCTTCCAGCTGCTCCTGAAAGCTCCACTCTGCCTGAATGAGCTGCTAACCTTGGCACCAAATCAATATCAGCCAAACTCTTTGAAGAATCACAGATGGAACTGGCCTCACTGCTCTGCGCTCTCGGTGCTGTGCGATCAGTGTGTGTGTGTGTGTGTGTGTGTGTGTGTGTGTATGTGTGTGTCTGTAATTGCTGCCAGCCTCCCTTTCCTGCTTGGCCTGCGTCCAGAGAGTTGCACAGTGTGATGGTGGAGTATCTGCTCTCATTCATGATTGAGGGTGAGGTTTAGGGTTGTCTAAAGACAGCCCCCCCTTCATCCCTTCTCAACAAACACACACATACGCACAAGCACATCACCATCATTATCATCTTTAATCTTTACCAATTCCTTCATTCTTCCACCCTGCACGTAAGAAATAAGGTGATGCTTTCTTCATTCCTCGCAGCAGTCTTTGTCCTTGGTTTAAACACACACACACTCACACACACACGCTTCCTGTAACCCAGCCCGGTATCATCTGATCTGGGTGTTGCTGAAGCTGATCGATGGTTGTGTTGAAATATCTCAGGGTATGATGAGATGCTGCATTCACGCAGGCACAGAAACATATCAATAGCCTGGAGGCTCGCACCCATCATCTCTGTTTCCAAATACAATTAAATAGCTTCTTTTACACAAATGCGCTCTGTGAACCAGCAGACATTCATACAGATAAATACACACCTGAACAGATCTTACAACTGATATACTGCGCAAACGACAGCGCTGGTGTGATGAATTAAAAGACTGAATTGACAGTTTGATATAATTAAGGGCTGAAACAGATACAACTCTACGACAGAGTGGGAAACCAGTCAAAAAAAATATTACCTTTCAAAAACTAACATAAAGTAGCAACTAGGGAAATTAACTGGTTCCAAGGAGGTCAGATGATGAACAGCAGCCTCAGAGCTGAAGGTGAGTGACTTTTTTTTTCTCATTACAGCATAAACAAGGCAAATCAAATGGAATCTGATCAAAACAGGTCTGTTTTTTTTTGCAATGTGACCTCAGTCTAAACAGTCACTCTAGATCATTTGTCACAATTGTGTGCTGGCAGGTGTTACCTGGTGAATATAAACATGGAAATATTTAAAAGTAGCTCTTGATATCCTAAAATGCTGGATGAAATCTGTTTTCTCCAGGTTCTGACTCTGCATACACACACATTTCTGAAAAGAAGTATCCGTTAATTCCCCTCCAAGGGCCTAAATTTAAAAAATGTCTTTCTATTTGTCTTCATTATTACCTGCTCACAAATTTGCTGGCTTCCACTGCACATTGGCGTATAAATGAAACTGTTAACGCTGACTTCAGTGGCATCCATGTTTACTTTTGTATGACAGCATGCTGCATGTGCGGTTTTTGGCATAGTTTCCTTGCTCATGTGGAGCTGTTCAGGATGGTGAGCAATTCATATTGGAATCTGATATTGACTACATTTAAAACATAGTGTTAACAGCCAGCAAAAATAATCTCAGTGGAGATTAAGACCTCAGTAGTGTTGACTTATACAGTGCTGACATATTGTGCTGGTCTGTAACTCAACATTACGACCAAAGGTAGTAACCATGATGAGCACTGCAGATGAATGACCGAGCTTTTCTCTGAATACATTTAAAAGCAATATCAGAGGAGCTCATTTTTTTATTGAGAACATATGCTGATGCTGCCTCATGTATGCTGTCTAATCTTAAATAAATAAATTCAGGGCACCACAGTGAGGGGATGTCGTTCAGAAAGGTGGTGTAGCATAAAAAGCAACTCCCATCCAATCCATAAGGTAAGTTTCAAATATGAGGCTGTATTTTGGTTTATAAGCACCCCCAGCTGTTTAATCGTAGTCATGTAAATGTGGAGAAAAATAACAAATTTGAATTGAGCATCAGCATTGTTCGGTTTGACATGTAGATAATCAGATTAATTATTACTTTTTAGATAATCTAAATGTAGAGACATGACAGGAAATGAGGGGAGGGACCTGAAGGTCTAAAGGTCAGACAACACCTCATTTTAACAAATTCATTTCAAGCATACTGCAGAATTAGTTTACCCTCGGACAAGCTTAAGAGTATGTAAAAATACCGTGCTAGGAATTTGTTAAACATGGTTTTCCCTACATAAAAAGTCAAAAAAAAAAAAGAAAAAAAAAAAGTAAACTGGCTGGAAACACATTGTGAAATTTTGGATCTGGCCTTTTGCCCCACACATCACCACTGCTTTTGTTTTCTCCAGCACTGCAGAGCTAAAACTACATGTGGAGATGTCTGGCTATGAGAGAATAGCACTAGTAAAAGACCAGTAAAAGACCAATGTGCACGAAGATGGCTGATGTTAGCGTTAAAGAAAACGTCAGTGAGATTCAGTCATACATGTTTGAGCCTGAGTCAGACCCAGATACAGATGAGTGGTCCGTTGTGCACCAGAAAAGGAAACAAGCAGACATGTCGGATCTTATTTGTTCATGTTCTTTGTTAGCTTGCCAGCTTGGAACTGGCAGTGGATAATACAGTGTAAGTGCTTTGTAAAACATGCAACAATATCTGCTATCATGTTACAGTGTGTCCACATTGTCACACTGTATTATGTAACCTTATACCAGAGGTGTATTAAAAGTTTGCAGAAAGATAAATTCCATCTGGCTGAGAATTGTATACTAGGCAACATTTAATAAGTCCGCTCTGCACTTAAGGCTTCAAGTTTCTTTGCTGGCATTTGCATATTGGACAGCAATTGGCTTTCATATTAGTGACATGATGTAACTTATCTGGCTTACCTGGCGTATGTTTGAATTTCATGTTTTAGGGAAATGTGCAGATATCTCCCTTTAGCAGAGGAATGTGAGACACAGTGACAAACACAAGTACAAGTCAGTGTATTTTCTCCTATTCTATAGGAAATAAACATTAAAAAGAAAAACACATTGAAGTGAAATAAGCTCTTATCCTCTTCTGTTTTTTCCCCTAACATTTTCTTCCCATACAGGGAAGAACACAGTGTGATATGCCTGGAAGCAGTGTTAATTATTAAATGTTACACTGTCGTACCATACAGTACTCCATATCTTGTATACCCTTAAACCAACAAGTAAATCAATAATGTGCGAGTGAAAACATGTAATCAGTTACATTAATCAACATAAAGTCTTGTGTGAGCTCCATTGTTTGAAACACTGTTTGCAGCTTTAAGTTCAGTGTTACACAGGTTGATGTTTAATTGCGGAGTCCTTTAGAAAGAAAAGAATAGTAGAGACTTTTCACTCTTCAAAGCTACTGAGGGCAAATTTGTCCATCTTCTGACTTGAGTCTATTGATGGCAAGGACAGCCACACAATAACAAATATATTCCTCTGATTGTATTCTGCCATCATTTTTCTTTGTCTCCTTCTTTCTGCTCTCCCTTCTCATTTCTTTCCCCTTCCTCCTGTCCTCATTATTTATCTTTAGTCTATTCTATTAC
>JAPZEB010000001.1:27287939-27299446 GCA_029783705.1 Chaetodon striatus
ACACAAATTGTTATGGTGATTGTTAGTCTTCACTAAATTTAAACAGCTCAACCTTGTCAGGCTACACAACAAAACATTTAATCAACTTGGAGGTTGATTGCAGGTTTAGAGACACAACCTCTCACATGAGATGGGTCGAAATGATGCGCAGGTTGCACTTCAGCCACAGACAAACCAGACTTTGCTAGTCAAAATAATTAAGCAATGCTTCCAAAATAAGGTCAGGGTCAGGAATACAACATATTGTCTGATAACCATAACCTGATTAACTCCTTTGATTTTACACTTAGGGGCCAGTATGCTTCAGAACTACTTGTCTCATGGTTGAAGAGCTTTGGAAACAGCTTTGTGAATGTGATAAAAATACCAGCTGGCTGATATTAGCATTTCACAAAAACAGTGGTATCAGCGAGTCAGTGGATTAATAACAAGAAATTGCAATTTATAAATTCCAATACGTGTTTAAGGTAATTTAGAAACCATCAAAATGCGCTGATAAGTTGACTTTCACACTGTAAAAAATCTCCGACTTCAGGGGGCGTTCTGACTGGGAAGTCGAAAATTTCATTTCCCAGTGCAAATGGGACGTATCGTCAGCACTAGTGTCCTCAAGGGAACTCCTGAAATTTGCAGATGACACACAATGGTCATCGGCTTCATCTAGGATATACTTCCTTTTGACTACGCATATGTGCACATGAAGGTTGCCACATGCATCCTGTGTCTGTTTGAAGCGCTGGTTGTGCATGTCCTTGGAAATTTATGTGATGCATCCACAAAATGTAATACGCCCTACCAAAATGTAATACGCACCTCAATGGTAGGGGCAGCATTTACTGAACTAGAGGTGCATACCTGCCATTATCACCACGTGCTCGATCCATACCATGTACGATAGCACCACTGTTGCTGTCAACCAGGTCTCACTCCCAACTTGTCAAATACAGATGCATGGTTGGTGGCCTATCAGTGTTAGATACTGACGCACAGAGGCACAATATAGCAGCAGTATGAGACAAACTCGGCGACAGCATTTTTTTTAATGCTACGAGTAACCACTGCACTATAAACAGGAAGAGGGTTCACACTGGGCGGGCAGGAGGGAGGTGAAATGGCCCTGTCAAACAAACTAAGGTCTTTGAACCAGGAGCCTGCTGTTTGTGTCAATCAACTTGTTTAAATAACAATGTAATGTGCTAGTATGTGTAGCATGCTATGCTAGTGGCATATGTCACAATGTTACATGATGTTACTAACAAGCATACGTATTTCAGGCAAAGCCATGATGTATTCTTCTAAACGTAACCATGGACTTTGGTTGCCTAAACCTGAGGAAGTAAACCAAAAAAACAAAGTTTCTTACCTACGTTGTAAGTTTATTTTGAAAAAGACTGAATTAATTTAACAAACAGAAACTGTACATTTCCTCTGAAAACAGAAGTTTATTTTTGAAAGAAGTGATCCATGTAATTAGCGTAAATTGACATGCCATCCCTAAGTGTCCAGAACTGATGTAACTGACATACCTAGCACGTCATATTTTGATGTGACAGGCCACTGTCCAAGTGCCAGTATTTGACAAGTTGGTAGTAGGAATGTGTTGTTTCTGCCATGATCTGCAGTGATCTCAGAATTAATACTGCAACCTGCTTGAGTGTCGCCATATTTAATGTTTACATCATGCTAATGCAGAAGTTCTATAAGGTCAGAGTTCTCCAGTGTGCTCTCTGGTAGAACCCTCCAGTAACGTGTAGTGCGTTAGCAAGTATGTAAACAATTCCGTTCACAATGCCACCGGTTGTCTATGCAAACATGTGATTAAAAGGCAAGTTCGGAATATCTGTGACCAAGTTCAGGATATCTGTGGCCCAAACTCTCAAATATCAGTATCAGCTTCAAAAATCTAATTCAGTCAGGACTGCTTTAGTCAAAGAAAACTTCTCAGAAAAACTACTCAGAAAGCCTAAGGCAAAGACAGCACACCTGTCCACCCTTCCATGCGCTTATGTGGAAAGTCTTGAGGCAGAGAGAGGACACCTATCTGCCCTTCCACGTGCATACAAGGAAAGCCTAGGGTGGAGAGCAAACCTCCCTGCCCTTTCATGCGCCTACATGGATAGCCTACGCCAGGGAGAGCAGCAGCAAAGACCCCCGGGAACAGAACAGAGCAGCGTCAATGACAAACAGAAATGACATGAATAAGTCATACACTATAAAAGGAGGAGCTGGGGTGGAGGTGGGTTGCAAAGTGGCTTGCAGAGGAAGCAGCAACAGTAGGCAGGCCAGAGCAGTTTAAATAGGGCGCAATGAATGACATTCTCCAATTGGTTGCATAGAAAGGAATCGTGTGACCTATCAGCTCACTCCCTTCCAGCAGTCAGCTGCTCCATCAGTTGATTGGGCAGTTTGAGATCAGCTGATGTAGCTGGGATGTGAGCTGAGCTTGACATTGCAATTGTGTCCTGTCTGAACTAACGCTGTGCTCAATTGCACTGAATTTCATACGCTAATAATTTAGCATGCTATTAGCCCAAAGGACCATGTAAAATGCACTAGCTTATGGAAATATTGTAAAAAACTACTCAAAGTCATGTCTTTGACTTCATGTCAGTGAGGACCTTCACATACAGTAGTGTCTCTGAATGGTCAAAAAGGCAAAGGACGACCAAAGCACTTTCTGAGTTTACTAATTTGTGCATCCCCTCAGCCATTCCCTCACCTGTTTTCCCTCAACAAAGGTGACACTGCTCTCCCTCCCTCCCTCCCTCCCTTGCTGACATAAAAGGTTGTGTGAAAAATTACAAGAGTCCTGAATATTAGAAATGCCTGCAAAATACTTTCCTAACCTATCCATCACCACAGGGACAGTTTATCGTCTGTGTGTGTGTGTCTGTTTATGTACATCGGTATTTTGTGTATGACTCGTGGGTGTTCTGTGTGTATACCCTTGCATATGGTGTGCCCTCACCTATTGGGACAGTTTGCCACTTAACCTTGCCATTATAAGGAAATCCGTCATTATCTCTACGACTACTGCATCAAAGAGGACCGACTCATACATATACGAAACTCTCACATGCACATGCAGTCTTTTTATAACTGGCATTAAGATGTTTTTGTCTGGATCCAGGATAGATGTGATTTAAATTGTCATTAAAATGTATAGTGTGCGTGGTAAAATTGCTATTTCAATCATTTACAGTACAGATCTATACTGGTTATATTCAGATCTTTGATTTTCGTTGTTTTTCTTCTATTTTTTAATTGATAATATTAATTGATGTTATTATAAAAACCTCATCTTGTTTGTTTCTCAACTGTAGGCCTCCCAGAAATTCCCTATGAAAACACACTTTGCTACTGAATTGTGAGAAATACTCCACAATGCTATGAGCAGCAGAAAGCAAATGCTGTTTACTTACATTTTTCCATGGTGTGAGGTCCCAGCTTGCTTTCATAAATGACTCTGGTTTTCTTTTTGGACCTATGACGTAGTCTTTTCATTGTTGAAGACAATGTTGTTGCTACTAGGCAACCTGTTACCCAGAGGGCAAGTTTATTTATTTGGCACCTTTCAACAGCAAGGCACAAGGTTCATGTAATGCAAAAACACAGAAAGAGACACACATAAAAAGGATTTTAAAAAGAGTTAAGAATAAATACAATAATACAAGTCAAACAGTACAAGAAAAATACAGTCCAGCTACAGTGCAGTGCAATATAAATAGTCTCAAAGTTTGCTTGGGAAAAGACAGTGGCATACAGAATAGAATAAAATTAAATAAAATAAAATATATTAAAATAAAAAATAAAAAAAAAATAAAATTTAAAAAAAAAAAAAAAAAAAAGAATAAGTTCTGATTTAAATGACAGTGGCAAACAGAATACAATAAAATAGAAAAATAAAATAAGCCCAGATTCTAAAGTCCTCTATGTTCCAGATATATGGTGCATAAAACAAAATGTTGCATCTCCATGTTTTGTTTTGTTTCAGACAATCTGAGAGGTCTGCAGGATTCATAACAGAGCAGCAGATCATAAAATATGCTTTGGCTCGAAACCATTCATTGCTTTATAAACCAACAGTAGTATATAAAATCAATTCTTTGATTATGAAGTGTTCCTATTTCACAGGAAAACACTTCTTTATTCTAAACCACAGCTAATACAATGTCAAGAAAATGTGTGAGTACATATGATCTTTAAGGATGAGTTTTTATCTGCGGCAGCATTTCTTATATTTTTCCGTTTGTCTTTCACTGCTCTCTCTGTTGGTCTAAAGTAAGTAGTATTATTGTGTTCTAACTTAACCCAGAGGTCCTTTGTATTTCAGAGTTTATTGTTTCTGAAAATCTCCCTCAGGTGCTTTTAAGTATGGGCGAGGAGATGTGGGCGAGTGAGGTAGAATGATATAGGGAAATGGAGAAAATGACTACCACCTATGGACAAAAGGAACATGGTCTATAATTTATGCCGCATGGAATTTGTTCCAGTCAATTAGTTTGTTCTACAGCTGTCTGCAGTTTCCACAACAGGTCTCTGTTGGTGTTTGATTGTGTGTTTGGGATCACAATGTATCTGCATGCCCATTGAATGCGTTGTCGGAGTGTGTATGTGTCACTGTGTGTGCCTACATTCAGTGCACCAGAGCCCATCTGGCTTTCTTTATTTTTTCAATATTGCATACAAACAAATGTATGTGTGTAAACAGATCTTCCAGGTAGCATTTGTAATACACCAAAAAAAAGAGGCTGCAGGGGATGGACTGATATGGTTTGTGTTACTGGTAACTTCAGCACTGCAGACATTTATCATAATAGACTTCCAGTAAAGAAAGCATGCTGTATAGTCCAACTGTCAAAGTAATGGTTATTTAAAACTTTGTGAGAACAGGGCGCTCTACCAGCCAAAAATGATGACTCCTTTGACCCACTTCTAAAACTTCTTGGAGACAAATTGTTGGTCCAATTTATCTGGCATTTACAGAAATTTCTGTGTTGATCACCCTAATTAATTTCAGATTTATTGGTTTTTTTTTTTTTTTTTTGTTCTTTTTGCTGATAAATGGGGGCCAGTGTTCTGTGACATACAGGTCCACACATTGTGTGTGCTACAGAAACAAATTTTCTCACACACTCACTTACAGACATACAACATCAAAAGAACATACATAGTTAAATGCATAAATATGCATGATATGCAGAAGCTTGTAGTATGTAAAACCCTACATCTATGCTGTAATTTAGGGAGAGAAATGGAGGAAGCAGAGGAGTGCATTCATTGGCCCTCATTTATCATTCTTTTTTACAAACCAGTGCAGATCCAAATATAGAAATCATCTTACGACAGGGTTTGCGTGCCATTCATGAAACGTTATCTCGCCAATCATAGCGTAGAAATGATTGCGTGCTGATAAATGTGGCCGCTGAAGACAGTTATCATTTACATGTCCCGCCCCAATATTTTCTTGGTTTACAGGCCTCAGCCCTAGAGTTTACGACATGGAGAGGCGTAATATGACCAAGAAGAGAAAGTTATCTGAGCTAGAAATGGAAATGCTTACATCCCGGTTCCAAATCCAGGTTATGTGGTTCTATTTGGCAGCCTGAAAAGAGGTATCAAAGGAAGTCGGATAAACACAGTATGGAAAGAAAACACTGCTGCGGTCAACAGTGTTGCAGTGAACAATCAGCCTTAAGGCTGAAATATTTCTTTTTTACATCCGTGATATGTGCTGAACTATGGCCTACATGTATAAATAATGTAGCCCATATATTATGTAATATTGATATCGTTATTTTATTAATATAAAATCTTATGATTGACCCAGACTGAGGAGTATATGACGGAACGTATCGGGTCTGCTTCCATTTTAGGCATAACAGGTGACGGATGACACACAGATGTGTGTCCGAGCTGGACACCGGTAAAAATTTAATCACCTGGGCTACTGGTATTTAAATAATTAGACTGCCTTATGATGACTGTCTTAGACTGTTTTATGATGTAGTAATGATACTTGATATAAACACGCTTTGGTTTGCCAGTGTTTTAAAGAAAAAGTTTTAGATAAATTATCCTTCAGTCAGCCTGGAACCTTTCCCACAGAGCCAGGAAACTGTGACCTGTGATAAAGAGAACACCTCCAAATGGCGGCTATACATTTATAAGTGATTAACATGTGGCTGCAAATACTTAGATGTCAGTCAGAGTGTGATCTAATCATAATTCTTCACCTCAGCCAGATTTGTTTTGCTGCACTGCAAGTCCACACTCCCTCAAACTCACACACACAAGTTGAGACCAGACATGAGATTTGATGGTTGCCTCTGCTCACATCCACGTTGATAAATGCCGAGCTTTGCGTGGAAATGACCGTACGCCCAGTTCTCTGTCATACGTTTCATGAATGAGGGCCATTGTCTAATGTGTGTGTCATTATCATTGTGCTGGGAGTTCTTTGGCAAACACTTGCAGATTTTATAGCAACAAGGCCCATTTCAACTGGCAGAGAAGGAGAAACAGACGTACTGTACAGACAAAGCCAAGCAGAGGATTGTTTGTTTGCTGATTAGTCATTGTTATTGTTGCCAAACTGACTGATTCACCAGCATTATGCTGATTATTTATATTTGTTGATTTTGCATTATTACCAAAAATATGTGTTTGTTGCCAACAGAGCCAAACCAAAATGTTAAAAGAGAAAATGCACAGGGAAAAAAAGAGGAGTGTGTGGGTGGCCTTTCTGTATTGCATTTCATCTCCTCATCTATCTAGGCCCCCAGCAACGGAGCCCCTGTGTGTTTTTTGTACACACAGTGTTGCATATATAGTAAAGCATTATATCACCATAAAATCCCACTAAATCTATCAGAGGCAAGCCTCTTTTTGTCAAAGTGCAAGCTTTGTTTCTTAAATAACAGCTCAACTTCAGGCTGACAAAGAGAGCGGCCCTGACCAATGCTGAGAATCGCACTCAACTTAACAATAAAGCTCAGTAGCTTCTTCCCAAAAATGTGTAATGACATTTCAGAAATGTTGTAGGTATGACAGACCTGAAATCAGAAATAACATCAGCAAAAAAAGCAAGCATTCGCACCAGTCAGCCAGTTTTGACTTAGACAGATTAAAATGAATTTATAAGAATGGAGGTCCTACGGCTGATCCCTGGGGCACACCAATAGATAGTGTCAGGGAACAGGTGGTGCTGTTGGTTTGTGCACACTCTGCTAAATATCTGAAATCAGAGATGTGTTTTTTTTTTTTGACAGGACAGTGCTGAGCAGTATATGTTTCATAATTGTATGGTTCCTGCCTCACAAATCAAAAGCTGCTCAGTGAAGCCTAACATTTAAATGATGAACCTAATCATTAACTACTTTAAAGACAGCTGTGCTAGTGCTGTTTTTTTCCTCATAAAACAGATTGATTACCACATAGAAAGTCAATAGTGAATAGAAAATGCTTTTAGCTGCTCACAAAGGATTTGAGTTTTTAGGCGGGGATGGCAGTTTGGAGATGGGCCTATTATGTTTTCACAATGTGGAGTTACCATCTTTTAGCAGTGGTAGAACAAAACAGACTTCTAGATAAGAGGGATGTCATTTTCGGCTAAAAATATATTAAAAACGATTTGTCAGTAGAGGTGCAGCATCACCTGCTAATTTCAATAAGTAAGGCTAAGGATTGTAAAGACCTGCCAGTTTGCCAGTGTCTAAAAGCTTAACTACTCTCTGTACCTCCATGGCAATGAACACTTCGAAATTAAAGGCTGCCAAATAGTAATAGGGGAACATGACTGACAGTTGTGATGTTAAAAGTGAAAAAGCTAGACGTCTCAAATAAGGAACTATAGTTGATGAAGTGAATGTTGAAATATTCATAAAGCTTATAACTGTTATTATCCATAAACTGTTGACTAAATAGGGTGGGAGCACCACATTATTTGATATGTCTGCTGATTCAGGGCCATTTTGAAATTTGATGATCGAATGCATAATGTTAAAATACAACAGCCATTCAGGACAATGTACTGTTTGAGATACATTTTTGCAAAATAGAAAAGAAAAGGGATGGATGGATGGATGGATGGATGGATGGATGGATAGATAGATAGATAGATAGATAGATAGATAGATAGATAGATATTTGATGGTTTGTGGCAGCTGTTCTACAAACGCAGTGCAAACAGAGGTTAGGGAAGGAGACTGAATGTGTCCTTTTTTGTGGTGAGTGTGGGGTTTCCCTGTTACATGAAGGCACACATTAATTATTCAATCAACAGTGTGCTGTGGTTGATTTTAAAACAACCTCCTAGCCTCCTACTTGCCACAAAGAGTCCCTTGAGTCCCAGTGGACTGTTGCTGTCTAGCAATGGATGGATGGATGGATGAATGGGTAGCTAAACAGATGGATCTGTTTTCTGCCAGTTAGAAATCTGTGTGTCTCAAAATCATGAATGATAAAACAAGGTATGAAGATATACTTTTGTCATGCTCTGCTATTACATGAACATGATACTACCCCAGCATATATTGGTACTGAAAAGCTGAATTTCCAAACATGCAGAAGAGGAAAGAGTGGGACCTTCCATTACCTGTGCCTGAGGTGAATTTGTGTTTCCCTGGGATACCAAAGGAATGACCAACCCTACCCTCACTCTGACTGGGTACTACTTGTTGCCTTCATTGGTTGGGTTGGTTAGGTTTAGGCAAGAGGAGTGGGAATGGTTAGGGTTAGGATAAAGTTTTGGGGGTAAGCCAACCAAAGGCTGCTTAAGGCAGAATAGGGTGGGTCATACCTTCGCTATCCTAGGAAATGTAAATTCTCATACTTGAGTGACCATGACATGACACCATGACAGCCACAAATGTCTCAGGAACACGAGGAAAGCCTAGGACCTAAATGTGCCCGTTTCCTTCTGTTACTTTGCTTCATTAAAAGTGTAAATACTAATTTGTGAATGCTGATGACTTCATTTGCTCCATTTTATGACCCCTTCATGACTCCTTCCATCAGGCCACTATAATAAAAGCCCTCTCAGACAAAATTGTTTTAAAAATCACTGCCATTAACATGACAAGAAGGAGTTGGTACTCACACTACCTTTGCATATTTTTGCACCTTTCAGCTAAACTGCTGTTTTAACTAGTTTTGTATCAAAACAGTAAATGCATGCTGGATCTGGGGCTGTCACTTGAAATACAGATTATATGTGCTTATTTTTGAATGCCCACACCACACAAAGAATATATAGTATGGAAAAGGATTCAAAAAGAGAGCTGCCCCATCTCAATCTCAGACTAAACTGAGATCAAGCTGTAAAACGAGGCAGTGCTGATCAAATTTAAGCCAAGATTCTGTTACTGTATTATCTATTTCTCCCCTACATTTTTTCAGAAACATATTTTAGTGCGCTGTTTGGTTGTTAGACAAGAGTTTGTGAACAGGATGTGGGTGTCAACCTGTTTCCTGTACTGTGAAAGATGGAGGCTGATAAAAATGAGATCAAACAGTAGAACTAGGCAGTGCTGATCAAATGTGAACCAACATTATGTTACTGCATTGCCTATTTCTTGTCTCAGATGTTTTCAGGAAGATATTTGAGCTTACTGTTTACTGTTAATGTTTCCGGTGTGGTGCAGTGCATTCTGGTAGTTGTAGGTTTTCTATCTCTTGAGCAAACGTGAATGCCACAGCCCTTTTTCTCAAAAGTATTCGCGTCTTTCTACTAACGACCATATTTCCACCAGTGAATACTACTTTGACTCTATGTGATAGATAGATAGATAGATAGATAGATAGATAAATAGACTAAACTGTGCTAGTTCTATGCCTTATGCTATATGGAAACACTATGGAAGGCTAACGTGTGTACACACACGCACACAAACACAATCATTACTGTCTATCAGTCAGTGTAGGGGGAGAGCGTTCAGCAGGGGGTCAGTGCAGAGGTCAAAGGCATTCAGAGGACCAAACACCACCCTCCCCATCCTCCTCACCACCTCCTCCCCTGCATCACCGCCTTCTATCACCCTCGGTCACTCCCAATCAAGCTCTTCACACTCACCTCTCCTCTTCCAATCTCTATGATGTGTGTGTGGCACCCAGGCATGCTGAAACACAGCTCATCCCCCTGATGCTCCTGAAGCTGCTGTGGAGGGGGGCCAGGGGGAGGCATTACTTCCAACCTTTGACCTGGGGAGAATTGACTCTTCACCAGGCCTGTGGGGTCGCTCACCCTTGACCTCCGAGGTCGTCCAGTCAAAGCCAGCCAATCACGATTGTCTTTGATTCACTCTCCGAGGTTGGGCTTACAGGGGTGGGGGGAGCTGACCATAAAAACATACCACCCTGCTGTGATGGAGCATATGTTGTAGCGTCAGCCTATCATGGCAGATCTGTAGGGTTTCTGTCACAGCAGCCTGCGTTGACAAGCCTCAGCTTGTGTGTGAGTGTGTGTGCTTATGTGCTTAGCAGGATGTCCAAAGTAGTGTGAGGCGGAAAAGTGTGATCAGTGTAAATTGGCATTAGACAAACCAGAGAGCTCCATCTGATCCTACAAATTCAACGTGGCCCCTATATAAAGCACACCAGAAACCAGGAACATTCATTCAGCTTGGGATGTATGCTCCTGCCCTATAGCCTCCTGCTGGTCTGGTTAGGTCTCGGGGAATTGAGTTTACTGGAAAGTGATTGAGAATCCTTACGGTCATGACCGTTGGTGTAATCTAATGACCGCTCACTCAGAGCAGGAGGGAGGAGGAGGAGGAGGGAGTGGACAGGAGGAGAAGAGATGAGGGGGGGGGGGATGGTCAGGAAGGATGGGTGATGGAGGTTTGGAAGGAAGGTGGGGGGGCGGGTGATCTTCTGTCCTCAGGACTGACCGGCTGGTGTTGACCTCTATTCGATCAAATCAGATAACCAGCTCTCAGTCAAAGGCATTGTCTTGTCGTGTGGCACTGAAAACCTAATAGAGGCTCACATTCATCCTGGACTGGATATACAGAAGGTTGCATCAATTATTTACCAGAGAGAGTTTGTAATTCAGATTAACCTTATTCTCTTTCATGCTGGTTCCAAGAGGTTTGTTCTGCTTCTGACTTTTTAGAGTAGATTGATTGTAGGTGAGACAGATAGCACTTAATGTTCACAAAAATTCCATCTGTAAACACAAATAAATATATATGACACGATGGGTGAGACTTTCTGTGTATGGCAGAACATTTTTAGTATTTTTTATAATTTTTTTTTTAATGTTTAGAGTGTGTGTGTATGCTGCATGTGTGCGTGGCTACCCTGCTGACCTCCAAGGATTTATGGGCTGCAAGTGTGAGAGCTTTGACACAGAGATATATCTGCAGGACCCATTGTGTTAATGCAGTGTGTGTTTGTGTATGTGTATCTGTCTCTCTTGGTCTCTCTTGCTGTGTGTGTGTGTGTGTGTGTGTGTGTGTGTGTGTGTGTGTGTGTGTGTGTGTGTGTGTGTGTGTGTGTGTGACAGA
>JAPZEB010000001.1:27385062-27406155 GCA_029783705.1 Chaetodon striatus
AAATACGAACATTTAAAAAATGAAATAAATAAATAAATGCATAAAATAATAAAATTATAAATTAAAGAATAAATATGTGCTAAAATACATATAAAAATAAACAGATAAATGCATTAATAAGGAAGTAAAGTTTAAAATGAATATGGAGTCATTAGATAAATGCATAAATAAACAAAAGAATAAATTAGAGCTGTAATAAATACAGAAATGTATAAACATATAAATAAATAAATAAAATAATAAATAATTAATACATAAATATTGAAATTAATATGGAAATAATTGCATAATTAAATAAAATAATAAGTGCTGAAATAAATACAGAAGTATATATATTAATAAATAAAAGATTAAATAATTAAATAAATGACTGGAAATAAATATGGAAATAAATAGATAAATACATAAATATACACTGATGATTACACAGGACATACATTAATAAATATCTAACATTAACAGCTAACAGCTACATTTATTTATTTCTGAAAATCTTTACCAAGATGTTAATACGGTAGGAGGTCCTAACCTCTGCATTTATTTCTTTTTTATGCACTTATATATTATTTAAGTCTTTATTTCAACACCTATTTAGTCTTTTTTGTATTTATTTTTGTGTTCATTTTCGAAACCTATGTCATTTTTCGTTCTCTATAAGAAAGCAACTAGTAACAGCACAACAAGGAAACATTATACTGTAAACATTTTTGAGAGAATCTGTGTAACAGCAAACTGGAAAATGTCGGTAGCTGTTAATTAATAACGTGCTTTTAGTTTGAGCTGATCAGTGCTCATTTGCTCCGTGATACTACCAAAACCAATCAAAAAAATGTTGTCATGTTAGAACTTTAACCTTGGCACGCGAGAAAGGAGAAGTTCACAAAAATGTTTCACTCTGGACCAAAGTGATACAAATAGTGCCATCTGCCGAGTCACTGTTAGAGCCAAAAACAGTATTTTCTGTCAGTTACTTTCTGGTAAATCCAATGAGCCCCCTGCGGTTCTTCAAAGAATCCACAGAGTCATTGCCCCACCCCCCGTTGAAAACCACAAGGATTTTCAAACAATTCCCCAAAAGCTAACAAAATAAACAGACCAGGGTTGTGCTACACACCAGAGGGAAACACCAGCTGTAAACCTTTCAGTCTGTTTGAACAAAGTGTCTGAGAAAAAAACGATAAACTAGAATTTCTGCCTCATGGTTGTATGTCTCTGTGAAGTAGTCAAGTTGCAGTTTTAGTTTACATTCATGTCTGTCGAGACTCATATGTAGCCATGATGGTAAACAATGCTTCGAATATGGATGTTGCTGCAAAAAAGCTACATGTTCTAAGACAGGGATGCTTCACACACGTCTTCAACCCAGCAGTTAGACAGATCTATACAATCATCACAGTTTCAAGATGGACACACAAGATCTGTGTCACTAACTCAGTATCTGACCAAATATGAGTTATGATGTTGAGTTATGGCCAGAAAGGTGTTTTTGCAAAACATTATGATGTCACAGTGAAGCTAACCTTTGACTTTTTGAAGATAAAATGTCATCATGTCATCTTATACCATAAGATATTTGTGTGAATATTGTCAAAATTACTGTAGGAATTCTTGAGTTGTGGCCAAAAACATGTTTTGTGAGGTCACAGTGTCTTTTGGCCTTCAAATTCTAATCAGTTCATTCTTGCATCCAAGTGGACATTCGTGCCAAACTTCGCTCAAGGCCTTCTTGAGATATCACATTCACTGTGACCTTGACCTTTGAGTTCCAACTTCTAATCAGTTCTTACTAGAGTCCAAGTGGACGTTTGCGCCAAATTTAAAGAAATTCTGTCAAGATATTCTTGCCATATTGCATTCACAAGAATGAGAGGGACGAGGTTATCTTGACCTTTGACCTTCAACCACCAAAATCGAATCCATTCATCCTAGAGTCCAGGTGGACTTTTGTGCCAAATTTGGAGATATGCCCTCTATGCATTCTAGAGTTATCCTGTTCATGGGCAAAGTACAAACAACCAGAAAACACCTATGTATGTGTGTCTTTTGCGTTACTCTAATGATCTGTCGAAGGGAATGGCTCTTACTGTCCAGATAGATGTGGTGACGTTCACTCCAGTCGCTCCACACTGGAGGGTTTTGCAGGCCAGAGCAGCGAACCTGGATAGTGTAGTTCAGTCTGGGCTTCAGCTCCAGAGACAACCTGGGCTCTCCAGGTGCAGACACCACCTGGAGACAGCAGAGCAAGGATAAACATACACACAAGCACACACACCACACTGACTTCAGGATAGTTGGGTGTGTTTACACATGAGAGTGATGACTAAATCAAATCTGTCATCGCAGCATGACTGTGGTTGTTGTGCAGTGTGTCATCAAATGTAACTGTAACCGAAACACACAACCAGGCTACAGATATGACTGGAAAGTGTGTGTTGATACCCGCAGCTTCTGGCCACTTTCCTTGAAAGCATTTTTTATGTCTCTTTTTTTCATATGACTTTTTTATACATAAGACCAAACTTCATTCTCCGAAATGAATGGAAAACACATTAAAAGACACCATACAGTACTTATCTGCCCTTAGGATTTTTAAACAAAAGGTCTAAAGTCTGACCCGTGGATGAATCACGGAGCTTCTGATGCGCTGCTGAACACTGAGTGCACTGTTGAATGCGAAGTACACCGTATGAGGCCATTAAAATCCAACTGACTGTGAGCAAGTCACACTGAATAAACACAATGTCTTGTCAGTGGAAATCTGTGCAGCATAAAAGCCGCACCACTGCAGTGAAGGGCAAATACAGTAAGTTTTACTGTGACTCACTCACAGCATGACTTGTGTTACTCTATTTAACATCTATCTACTTAACACCTTACATTTCCAGCACTGAAAGGCGTTCTTGTCCAATGACATGGCCACCTGCCTTTGGTGTGGAGCGTTAATTTCATTGGCAGACGAGAGGCAGTGTAAGTTCACGCCCAAATTTTGAACCATATTGTTGAAAGAATGGAGCCTGTCTGGACGTAGAGACAGCTCCTCGTAAGCCATCCTACCCCTGATGGTGCTGCACTCACACTGGTCCCAACGGATTTACAGACCTGCCTTGTCTGGAAATATGCCAAAAGAAGGAATGCATGGCATCTTACATGGCAAAAAGATCTGAACACCAGAATGAATGTTGATTAATTAAAAAAAAATATTACTGACTCAGCATATATAGCTACATACTAGATGGCCATGAGCACTTATAAATGGATGATCAACCTGTACGGTATGACAGCATCATTACAAAATAAAAAGGATAAACAAAGGGATATTTTATAACCTGGAGCCCAAATGTTCTCATCAATAGCTTGCAAGGGATCTATAACCTCCAATAAAGCCATTAAGACATTTGCGTTTACAAACCCTTTATAAAAGGTGCCTTATCATAAAGTGGTACCAATACATTTTCGGATCACATTACTCCCAGTGAGTGCAGTGGCAAATTCTTACAAGGCATCACTTGTTGGGTCATGTCTTATCAATGCTTTGTGTTACCTGCCACTTTGGATGAGTAGTGTCAGAAGAGTATCGGACTTCGTATCTCAGCGGACCGGTATCAGAGTCTAACGGGTCGCTCCACTGTAAAATCAGTTCTGCCTCAATGGTCTGATTATGTGACAGGTTGACTGGAGGACTTGGTTTCACTGCAGAAGAAGAACACAAACAGAAGCAGATGTTTACAGAAGAATCACAGCAGTATACTGCTAATCATAACTTTGATCCTGCTTTAATATTAACACCATTAACATTTGAACAAAGGTTACCAAATCTCATGGACCATTACAATAACCACATAAAATTAGAGGATATTTTTTCCACATGGCTCATAAAATTACTATATGTGTGTTTGCATCTGTAAGGATTTTAAAGGTCGTAGCGTTGCCTTAAGGTCACTTACTACTGGGTCTCAAGATGTGATTGATTCATTGATACCCAGTAGTAAGGTCACTTACTACTGGGTATCAATGAATCAATCACATCTTGAGTTAATGAAAAATATTGACAGGGTATGATTTCATTTCTCTGCTTGGCATAAACTGCAAATACATTTCACCTTTTCGGCCTTTACATAGTAATGACACCTGTGCTCCTAAAAGTCAGCTAATAACGTGTGGTTTGTGAATCAGTTTTGAACATGTAGCTGGGAACTTTTAATATCATGTGAATCATGCAGCACATTGAGTTTATTATTTGGACTCAATGATCATTTCTAGATGGATTGCTGAGGCTGGGCTCAGACTTATATACACTGAAGTGAGACAGACGAAATTATGACAAATAAAGAAAGAGATAATTGAGTCTCATAAAACCACAAAGATGCCTACTGGGAGAGAAGAGCTTACGCAGCCAAATGAGTAATAGCTCAGTAATTTATTTTCCAGACTGTTCTCACTCTCTCAGGAGAAAGACTAGCCTTATCATTTCCTACCAAAGGGATCATTTAAACATGTTGAGGGGACACAACATTGTTTGCTGTACTGAGATAATGACAAAAGACTGTTCAGATCAAGTGTCTGTCAACTGAACAGATCTCAATGGGGGTTTATAGTACAGGTGACATTTTTACAGTCATAACCTAATCTGAAGACATAGGGTTCAGTGATTGTTGGTTGCCATGGTTTTGGAGCAAACACAAACTGTTTGTTGCTAATTAAGCATGATGCAAGTTTGCCAAACTCTTGACAAATACTAGCCTACAGCTAACACACTGTCTCAACAGCAACACTGCACTTCCTGCCCCGAAAGCATGACGGGAACTGTAGCTCCATAACTCAGAAAATATTTAACAAAAACAATGGGTGTGAAGAAAAGAAATCCAGTTTTTGTCTTTTTAATAAAAGCAATCCTAGAATATTGAACGTGCAGCCAGCACAGTTAGGTATCACGCGCAATTAATGGCTGAATGAGAGTTCCTTTAGGGTGCCAAACATGCAGGGCTGCCACTGACAGTCCGGGAATATCCGTATACCTTTCACAGAACAGAACAGAACATACGTCATCTTTGTTTCAAAAGAAGAATGAAGCTTCACTAACAACACAGTAACCTAGACGGGATGAAAAGAGTGAACTGAAGAGTGAAGAACATGACAAATAACACACTAGTACTGCTCAGTTCATGTTCTGCTCTGTCAGTTTAACCCAAAAGGTCTGGTTGAACAAACAAAGTCCTCCTCTATCACTGTGGAGATCTCACAGCTTAGACATGGTTACACACACACACAAATACACGCAGTATCATGGCCCAGCTGCTCTTAGCTATTCCAGTCACGTCTGCCAGTCACAACTGAATAAATCTCTTTTTCCTTATCTGTCCAGATTCAACACTTTGATGCTGGACGCTGGAAAACTGTGGTGTTTAAAACATTGATGAGCCCAGCATCACTTTCATACATGGCTGAAGTTATTCACTAATGCTGGTAATTGAGTGACTTGCTGGGAACTTCACTGTAAAACGATGTATCCTGAAAGTAACAGATAAGTGAGGTCTTGTCTTAACATTTAAAAGATTTCTAAAGGGCTTTGAAATAACTACTTGAAAGATTCTTTGACCTTTCTCTGTACCACTTTCTAATAAGCTGATTTTACCGATTAGAGACTTACTAGCATACAGTTGTCCTCGCAGAAGTTGTAATAGTTTGGGAGGACTGACAACTAATTCAGTCCTCATACTTTCTGCCTCCCAAAATACGACCCCAGCACAGCTATTACTCTAGCTACAATACAGCTGAGCAAGAGTTGTCCAGGTTAAAAAAAAAAAAGGATCGCACACCATTCCTTAGGGATGAATTACAGTATCAGCAGCAAAGCCTATAGTGGTGGAGAAAACAAGTATCTCTGAACTCCTCTATAACAGTTTCTTCTCAACAATTACAAAACAAGCAATTAGACAAAAAACGCTCTCTTACCAGGTTTGGCAGGAATCCTGAGTAACACTGGTGGAGCAACAGCGTGTGAGATGTTGATGGTTACCATGGTGACAAAGCTTGTCTTAGTGTCAAGAGTGACCGAACACATGAAGGAATCCTCTGCTTCACAGACGACACGATTATCAGGTGCAGCGTCCCCATCGTTCACCTCTGTGTCTCTCTGGGACCTGGGAAATGGATATATGGAAATGGGTATATGGTATCTAAATTTTAAAAATGGAATCAATACTAAGTATCACTGAATTACCAAAATAATGCGAAATTGTTGTCATTAGCACGAGTGAGAAATCTATGAATATAAGTCCATGTCAACTGGGCAACTTTGTCTACTGTTGAAGACTGTGCGAGACAACTGAAAGCTCCAGAACAGAATGGACCTTAAGGGTGTTTAGATGTGTTTACAGTAAATAGATTTACAGTAAATGTTTCAGAAGTGTACAACGTGTGCGAGGATCAGAGGTGAATAGGTCTCTTTATCCCTACCACTATAACAGCCTGGAGCCTGTGTGATATCACGTAGCTTCCCCCCATCCTTATCAAAGAAAACACGCATACTTAACCTCCCATTGAGTAGTCGGTAAAGGTTCAGATCGGGCAAAACACACACACACACACACACACACAAGCAGGACAGGAAAGAAACAACAGAAAATAACAAAAGGGTGAAGTTTCATACTCACAACAGACGCTGTAAGCTAACTGCCATAAGACCAGCATCCATTGTGGCTGATGGTGGACTGTGAGGCTGAAGATCACATGTTAAGTGTTCCCAGTTCTCATCAATTCTGCACAGTATGTCCAAGCAGGTGCCTGACAAGAAATCAAAATTGCATGTTAGTGGCATAATAAGCAGCATCTCCAAACGTCATTTACATCAGATGACTGTGAGCTTCAAATTAAGTCTTCTGAGAAAACAGCCAAGCTTCATATTCTGAAGCTAAGCCTCTGCTATGAAACGAAACTTAGTGAAATATTATAGCTGCAAGCAGCAACATGGGGGTAAGGCTCCTGCCAGGAAATGTAGTCATGAAGGGCAAAAAGAGGATTTTAATGTCTTAGCTTAGGTATTGTTTAAGAGTTAAAAAATATATGATGATTTATGAAAAAATCATCAAAATAAGAGAACAGGAATTATTCTGGAGAGAATCTTTTACTTGTGTGACAGAAAATTCTAAAGCCATGCTAGCAGCTCTGTGAGGTTGCACTTAGGCACAGCAGTGCTTCAAGTTAAATGCTAATGTCAGCATGCTAACATGCTCACAGTGACAATGCTAACATGCTGATGTTTAGCATATACAAATATCATATTCACCAGCTTAATCTAGTGTGTTGGCATTCTAACATTTACTAATTAACGCTAATTACACAATAAAGAGAAATTTTGTCACAATGAGTTGAAATATTCTTGGGTTTTGGGACAAAGCATGTCTTGTGAGGTGACAGTGACCTTGACTTTGACCTTTGACCACCAAAAATCTAATCAGTTTATCTAAGTGGACATCTGTGCCAAATCTATAGAAATTGCTTCAAGGTGTTCTTGAGATATGGTGTTCAAGAGAATGATGGTCGAGGTCACAGTGACCTTGACCTTTGAACTTTGACTTGTGACCACTAAAATCAAATAAGTTCATCACTGAGACTATATGTGTGAAGAAATTCCCTTAAAGCATTCTTAAGATATGGACACAATCACATTTAGTCATGCCTTTTTGCAACTGGCTGAAGTGTCATGTCAGTGTCAGTGTTTTATTGACAGAAGTAAGAGCGCTGCCAGAGTGACGGTGGTACACCTCAGGGAACAAGACACAAAGCTGTAGCCTTCATGTCATGGGCGCGGTGTTAGTGGTATTAAAGAGTAAGGATCACACCAACATCAGCAACATATAACTCAGGGGTGCCCAAACTTTTTGAACGATGGCCAGGTTAGATAATGGGAAAATGCCTGAGGGCCATCTGCTTCTGTCGTCATATGGGTTATTGCTTCATCTTTCAGTGAAAGTGGCCACGTCTGCTACCTAGCAGGGAAATGTTTGCTGTTAGGCAGTTGTTTGTTTGCTTGTTTACTGTCTGTTTATGAAAACTAGCTTTTTAAAATTAGCTATTTATATGTGATATGAAATGTATTTCAGTTGAATAAAATTTATAACTACCACAAGTCCTCTGTCTGCCAAATAAAAAGGAAAAATAGTTGTATGTATTAAGTATTATGCTCAGTTTTTATGTCCGACATTGTTGCATGTTATACTCATCTACTAGGACTAGTCCCTGCCTAATAATACTAATAGCGTCATCTATATTCAAGTGTTTCTTTGTTAAATCTTAGGCCTCTGCAGTCGTTAGCCCACACTTGTCTTGAAGACATTTTTGGTGCTGAAAGCAACAAAAGATGCAAATGAAAATAACTATGACTAACAAGCAAACACACGAATAAGCAAAATGACTAGGGACCTTGAAGATAAATCAATTCTGACTGTCAAAACACCTCATGAATCTGTCAGGAGACACAGCGTAGGCCCTAAACTCCTATGTTATATCATTGCTTAGACACAAAGCTGGAAGGTCTCAGTTAATTACCATTGATTCGAATGCGTCACAGCGCCTCACACGTTGATGAAAACAAACAAATCATCTCCCTCGTGTCTCAGTATCGCCTCACCTCCAACCTTCACCTCCACAGTGACAATATAAGGAAAGTATTTATAATTATGACTCACTTGAAGTGGCCCTTGGCTCCTGAACTCAGCCACCTTTGTACGTTCTCTTCTTGCTAGAGAAGAGTGGTGCTTAACAATTTCCTGGATAAGTAGAAAAGGCAGCTGGCTTGATGCTGTTGTGCTGATAGAAGGGAATCCCAGTGAGCCAGACTACTATCTTGTGAATTAGCAGCACAGGGCTCAAATGATCACCCACTCTGATGAGAGGCACATAGGGATGCCAGCACAAAGGCTTAAAGTGTAATGAGCCTGTCAGGCTCATCTTCTATCACTGACAAGTGACAACACTGCAGAGAGAATCACGTGACTCTGTCCTGCTGTTTGTTCTGATGAGCAGGAGACACATGATATAGCTACCCTGTCACTGCTTGGGAAAACAAGTGTGTTTCCTAAATGTTTTCTTGTAAACACACAGTTTGTCCTGTACATCTTGTCTGAACTCAAGCATGGAATAGCATGAAACTGTCAATGTGCTAGAGCGCAAACAAAACAGAGACCCACTCATAAAAAGATTGATTTGTGGTGTTGCTTGTGATTAAAAGTTAAATAGTAGAAAACACCAACTTCAGCTGCAGCACATAAAGTCAACCTGGTGTCCTACTCATTAGGTTGATATTGGATGTTCCCGCACCTCATAATTTATGTCCAATGCCAGCGTTCAGTGCCAATGCAAGAAGCAACAAGCTCAAAATGTTGCAGGGTGGATATTAAAGAATTGCAGATGGGCCTGTGGCAAGATTGACTTTCACACAGAAGCCAAGAGTTTGCATCCAGCCACACACCTGCAAATCAAATTTTTATTACAGCTAAGAGTATTAGTGGCCCAACCCTCATCATATCTTAACCATGGCTCATCCACCATGATCCTTATTTTTCTACCCAGTTGTATTGGGTGTAAAGAAAGGAAATTTAAAAAATCATCCAATACTGACTTAAATGTCAAGATATGACAGCTGAATTTTTTTTAACTTGTTTGGTTGCTTTTAAATATTGTATTTAGATATCCTCCTTAAGAACTTTGCAGAGTTCCGGGTGAATTGAAAACTTTGACTACAATTATATGAGCAGTAAATAAACACTTTCTAAGTCAAAGACAAAAGTCAAGATAAAAATCTTTGTACTGGTGAGTGAAAGGTTTTGTGCCTTGGTACAAGTTGGTCTCACTAACCTGCAGCCTCACAGAATGACATGAAAAAGAAATTGATGCCTTTTTAATTGCTTCCAACTGTCGTATTGGAGACATGTAACACAGATACAAGTGCACAAAGCAAAACACTACATGTGAGTTCAGATAACTGCCAGATAGTCCAGCTTGTTGCGTGCAAAGGGACTCACAGATAAAAGAACTGAGAATCGCTTAAGGGTGGTATTTTTACAGTCTCAATGCTGCAGGTGGAGTAAACACATATGATCCAACTTTAACTGTTGTTTTCTGCATGTTTTCAAAAGGTTGTCAGGAAGCCTGATGTTTATTTCAATCAGCCATTACAAAACCTGGCATGCAAAGATTGTTATTAGTGGGCTCATGTCTGATTTTAATATGAAAATACAGACGTGATGTGAAATAAATCATGACTCTTTCAACAGGGTGTTATGAACCAGGAGAGGAGCACATTGATAATCCTTGAATAAAACATTTCTTTGCTAAGAAACATTTTGAGTAATTTCTTACCGCTAGAGGGCTCACGTGGATGTGATTCGCTTGTCGAGCCCCTGAAGCTGCAGAGGGGGTGTTGTGGTAGGTTTGATTCAGAGCGGTTTGTCTCCAGTGCATGCGTGTCGTCTCCCTCCGCAGCGGGGTGGGCTGAAGGTGAGTCACAGCACAGCTCATCCTGCCACGGGAGGTCCAGGGCACCTGAATGGTCAGAGGCTCCGTTTTCAGGCTCCAAACACAGAGCACCTGCTCATAGAGAGGCAGGGAAGTTTAACACATGGACAGCGGGAAAAAGAACTGAATATATTTTATTTGCCCAAGCTTCTCTTGACAAGGTAAAGATCTGTCCCTTTATCAGCAAAATGCTTTATCATTAATCAAACATAAGTTATACATACCAGTTTTATAGAGTAAAAAAAAACAAATAACAGAATTAGTGGGAAAGAATATAAGGTTAAATCTAGGTAAAGGCCATGCTGGAACATTTTTATTGTGTATTTTGTTTCTGTTCCCCAAAATTAAGCAATATCAATGCCTCTTTCTGACACATCCTAAATGTAATTTTGTATTTTAAAACAAGGCCACAGCCTGTGGCTTTAATGACAGTCTGTGTATCAGAGCAAAAAAGAGAGAGCATGAGAGAAGCACAAAGACCTTGTTAGCGTAGACCTTAGGTGATATTGATATAGCTCAGGAGACACTGATCATGTAGGTTTGACAGCTGGTAGAGAAGAAAATTACTGTACTGTCAAAGAAGAACAGTGGTTCTCACTTTGACACCACATGAGCTGAACACGCAAAACTTGTCGACTGTAATCTCAAATATCAACACAGGTATGAGGCTGCTGCATCCTGTGTATCTAAAGATTATATAGACATACCGTGACCTGTGTCATCTGAGAACTACTTAAATAAATGTCAGTCCCAAGCTGAAATCAATCGTAAACTACTACTGATAATTGAAAAAATCAGTAGGGATTTCAGTATTCATTGACTACCATCGCCATCTAAGAACGTTAAAATCACACTGATAGACATTATTAACATCCAGAATTACATCTGTCAGTTCCAATTACATAAAAAATAAACTCCTCAAACTGATGTGGGATAGTCCAACACCCAATGCATGACTCATTACTACTCGCAACAACGTCAAGGCGGCTGGTATTGTATTGTTTAAACCTTGGCAGTCTGTGTCTGTGGCGAAATGTTCTTGAGACACCTATTATAGCAGGAACTTTGCCAGGTCTTTAAATGTCTGTCTGGCTGTCTGTCTGATTTCTGTCAAATTGAAACCATTGAAAAGTGAAAGATGCAGTCACAAAACTTCCAAGGTTTGTAGTTGAGTTAAAAATGAAGGCCGAATTCAGATGGCATTGGGCGTGGTCCGAGCAAGGGGGCCGGACACCCCACTTTATGCTCCTGGCTCAACTGAAACTTTACAGGTGTGTAGTTGACATCACAATGACGACAGAGTTTAAAGATTGGTGATGTTGTTAGAAAAACAAAACAAGGTAAAAGAAGACATCTTACAAGCTGGGAGGTCACAGCTGATGTGTTAGAGGTTTAACTCACCATGGGGCAGCAGGAAAAAATGCATCAGGACTGTCAGCATCACAGACCGAACCCTGCAGGGAGACAGAGAGGGAGTTTGTAATGAAGGGATGGACAGAGAGACGGAAAAAAAACATAAGACTGCAGCGGCACAAAGAGCAGAGAATTACAGGTGGTGAGAGACACAAGAGGCTCAGGTGAAGACAGAAACTGAGTGAGTCAGGTATCAAGGGAAGTAGCACTTGATTTAGGGTTGCTGCATATAATGTAACACTTGTGTAAACAAGGGTCTAAAGCATTCTGTTTTCAATGCGTTTTTAGCAACATCTTTTATCGTCTCAAAATTCCAACTGGTGCAATTGTAAGAATGTGAAACTGATGATGTACAGTTACAGCATTCTAGCGAATCCTCTGTGACACATTACGAATAAGCTGGAAATGTGGAGGAGTTCTGCAGGTTCTGCATAATATGTAAAAGACTAACAACAACCCATGCTTGATTAAAACAAAGCAAGAATGATGATTTCCAAATCTGATAATGTCACAGCTGAACCGGTAATGTGGGAGAGCAGTGGGAGGTGTTGGTGTGTGAGCCACTGTGAACTACAAGGTGCCAGGAAACTTGGGTTTGACACAGTTACACAGTGGAAGAACTGGTGGACCAACTTCTCTACAGTTGTAATGACTCACCAGACAAAATCTCTGCTAGGGAGCGTTGCAACACGAGACACTGGTCAGCAGCTCACATGAACAGCTTTTCAGCACCTCAGCTCCAAGCAGACAGTGGCGTCTAGTTATGCTCAGACTGCTACCTCATTCAAAGCAGTGGCTCCTTTTCACCACCACTTGTTTCACCCTTACATCAACACTGCATGTGCTCATTTTAACACTGGTACATACTATACTTTTTTTCCTCTCTTCAGGTTTGGTCAAGTTTGCAGTCTTAATACTACTTTGAGAAGCTGAAGCTGGATGTTTAAACAATTTATTCATTACATTTAGTAATGTATTTTACTAACTAGTTTTTACTCTCTTAATCGCATCATGAGATAGTCAGGTGCTACAGCTGACTCAACAGTTGGGAGGAGTGTCCTGGAGCAATCATAGCTGGTAGTGTATTGTTCATTGTCACAGTAAATACACTAAAGATCAGCATCACAGCGATTCCTAATCCTATCTGTGGGTTTATCTCTCTCTTAACAAAAAATATAGTTAAAATCTTCTGACATACCCAACTCCACGTTCACAATTTCATGACTATCAGATTGTTTTTAAATGATGTATTTCACCTGATTACAGTGTGAGATATCATTGCTACTTTTCCTTCATTATACATTCATTATCCGTGACTGCTTATTGTGTTTATGATCTGGGGGGCTGGAGCCTTTCCCAGCTGACACTGGGTGAGAGGCGGGGTACACCCTGGACAGGTTGCCAGGGCTGACACATGGAGACAAAGAACAATTCCCGCACCAATTCACATCTACTGGTAATTGAGAGTCACCAGTTAATCTAACCTGCATGTCTTTGACTGAGGAGGGAAGCTGGAGAACCTAGAGAAAACCCACACTGACACAGAGAAAATATGCTCAAATTGCTAACTTGTTGACTTATAAACAAAGGCTAGCAAACTCTACAAACCACTTTTGAATCCATCTTTTGTGTCAAGTGAGACAGAATGACATCCACATTCACACAGACCACCTTCATCTATATACTGCAAAACTTACATTGTCGTAGTCATAGCGTAAGCATGGCCTGGCTGCGCTTGGTCTGGGGTGAATCTCACTGAGGAGAGAGAAGAGAGAGAAGAAGTTATCAAGGATCTGAAGCAGTGCTTCTAGCAAGTCAATTGTGACCCAAGCAGGACTGAAGACCCATGTCGTGACTGCAATGAATAAGGGTTACAGAAGAGGGAACAACTTAATGAAGAAAATACTTAAAATTCTTGACAAGGGTAGAGCCACATGAACTGCAAAGGTAATTTTACTGGTGGTGGGATTAAAAGACTTTCTCAGATGCGTCCTATTTCAGAGGCAGATCTCTCCTTGATAGGAGCACCTCCCACTCTCCTTCTCTAACCTTCTGTAATGCAAAGAAAAATGGAACCGAAAAGCAAGGCTCAGAGGCAGCGAGGCTAAAAGCAATCAATATTGTACTTGGTAAGAAGTTTTAACTTTGGAAACAGGTAATCAGTCAGTGAAACAAAGCAGGTGAGCAGAACCAGGAACAGACAAGTAGAGTAATGCATCAGATGATCTGGTTTAAGACCGGGGAAAGAGGGCTGGTAAATATGCAAAAATGAGGGAATGGGGATCAGGTGAATGGCAGGAACACACCAAGGGTAATTACAGGGCAAGTAGGGAACAGCAGGGACTGAAATGAGCGATTAGTGTGTGGACAAACAGGAAAACGAGCGAAAATGACTGAAACAGAGGCCGCCGTTGAAACATCTCCAATGATAAAATACTTAGAGCTGCTGTTCATTCATGATAAAAGCTAACACAGACCACAAGGAGGGACTTTATTTTCTCTAGAAGTCATCATCATATGACAGAACCATTTCCTAGAGAGACAGCCACACAGTTAGATAACAAGATGTTGCTGTATTGTAGTTATTTTTTTTCCAATTTTAATTCTCTCTAGACATTTTTGTCCATAACAGTGTGATCATTTCTCCTCAAATATTTGTTTTCCTCTCTGTAATTCACACTGTGCTTTTACTTGATCGACACGGCCCTTATTATAAAGCTCTTCGACACTTGTTGTGTTGCCAACTGAGATCAGCAAGGCAATAAATTAACACAGCGTAACTTCACACCGGCCAGTGAGCACATCTATTAATTCATTGATATGCTAGAACAATACAAGCACAGCATGCAGTTACAACAATGGACTAGTTGAAGTGTGTGTGTGTGTGTGTGTGTGTGTGTGTGTGTGTGTGTGTGTGTGTGTGTGTGTGTGTGTGTGTGTTTTCAGTGGATTCACATGTTTGGTGATGGTGTGTTTGTTTATCACTTCATGTGTGTTTTTGTTATATGTGCCTTAGGGTTGTATGTATGGATGTGTTCCTGGGTTTGCCTTTCCTAGAAAGCAGCAATCCGACACCCACCATGCACACATAATGGGGGTCTGTGTGTGTGTGTGTGTGTGTGTATGTGTGTGTGTTCAAGGGGGGTATACGAAGCACCATTTCTCAGAAGCTGTTTTTGCTGCTCTCTTAATCACTCTTTTACCTCCCTCCCTTCATCCATCCATGCTTCCTTTCTCTTCAGCTCCCCATCTCCTCCTTCATGGAGTGTCACCTTTAGCCCAAATCCCCTGATAGGACCAGGAACTGGAGCTTTTCCCAGCACGGACTGGGATATACCTTAACGGCAGCTCACTGCTGTATATCCAGTACATTGAAGCCAACAGTCATGTAAAAGAGATGGACTCTGTGACCTTGAATCCTTTGACCTTTGTCATATATAACTCCCTCTGGTTTGTCTCTTGCTCCCTTTTCCTCTCTCAACATTGGTCTCTTGCTTTCTTTGTTCAAGCCTTTCCGATTCCAGCCCATAAAGAAAAGGAGATTGTCCCTGAATATAGCCTCCATCTCTTTCACCCTGCGCTTATTCAGCCTACAGCTGGCTAACATACCCCCTCCCTCCCCTCCCCTTTCCTCCCCTCCTCTACCCTCCCCACTCCTCCCCTCCCTCCTCCTCATGTTTTGTGTTGGACTGCGCTTCTCTCCACGTGCAGCAGCAGCAGCTCAAAGGCATGTAGGAGGAGTTCCCTGAGAGGAATGTGCGTGACTGGCTGGCTGACTGCGATATGTACACACACACATACAGCAGCAGCTCGTAGCTCACACTTCTGCAGAGCCAGCTGAGAGGGACTCTATTCTAGCCAGCCTGGCTCTGGTGGGAGGAGGACAGGGTGTGTGTATTTGTATTTGTACTTGTAGCCTTAAGAGGACCTGGCTTGTAATGATTAAGAAGTAGCCACGTAATTGTGACCTAATATTTGTTTGACTCCACTTTAAACAAAGGCAGGAGGAAGGCCTAGGATTGTAGGGCAGGCAGCTTTTGTACGTCAGTGTGTTTTTACTTGTGTGCTGTAAGGAAAGAAAGCTGTGATTCTCAGAGCTGCTGTGTATCAGCTGACCTCCTGCGGGATTCTGGGAGTTTTCTCTGGAGTAGCACAGGAGACAGAGCGCTAAGACGGGCTCTTCAACCTCCTGCTAAAAATACCCCTACTTTAGATCTAAGCTTCAATTACAACACAAACAGAGCAGGATTTTGTTAATTTTGTTGTTGGAGGAGACAAAGCGACGAGCCATGGCAGCTACAATTTGACTGGTGACCTTATACACAACAAGCCCCCATCTTGCCCCTTGTAAAAACTGCTATGAAATTGGTGATTGTGAATAATAGTGCACAGCAGAGTGGCTCAGCATGAGCTATAATTTGAATGTGACAACCAGCTGAGTATTCCTTGTTAGTCGTCTTCTGCTTCCACATAAAAGGTAATTTGAATAGAGTCTTGCTGTTGATTGAGGGGGGAAGCAGCCTGTTTCCTGAATGGTGGAAGGTTGATTCAGCTCTCTGTCCTGCCAGGGCTTGGTCACCCTGCCAGCCCCGCCCAACCCCACCCTGGCAAAATTGCTGGAGTACCGAGTAGTGCAGCATGACTCCTTGTCCTGTTCTGTGCTGTCCTCATGTTCTGGTTGAGTTTTTGCCTGCAAATGTTTTGTAATAATAAGTGTGAATGACATCACCGTCAGTTTTGTCTATACTTGTACGTGTGTGTGTGTGTGTGTGTGTGTGTGTGTGTGTGTTTGTGTATATACTGTATAAGAGAGAGAGCAGTCAGTGTGTGGCTTCTGCCCTCTGCTCAGCTGACATGGGAGGTCTAAATATATTCCTCTGAAGTGGCCAAACTGGAAAAGTTGTGTCATCCGCTGCCTTCCCCCACACCCCTTCTCTAAACAAGTCTTTCCAGCCAAAGTTAAATAGCCGTATCTACTTAGGTAAAACCATTCAAGCATTTGTGTCCATATCATGTCAATACAGGCTGTTTTTATTGCCCCCAGCAGCTGTTACAGGGTAGGCAAATTAGTAATTTACCTGCCTCTTTCTTCCAGTTGGTTCCTTATTTTGTGTTCAGATGTGAAGGGATTTGGAAAGACATGCCGCTCACCCTCCGTTTCTCTGCCCTGTCCAGATGCAACGGAGGAGTTTTTCGAGTATGACGCGGAGGAGTTCCTGGTGTTCCTGACCTTACTCATCACAGAAGGGCGGACACCAGAATATTCTGTGAAGGGCAGAACCGAGGGGCTGCACTGCCCACCAGCCCAGTCGGCCATGCCGCCTCTTCACAAGCACGAGTGCAGCGACAAACTGCCCCAGGTAGCACATGCACACATCTATGTACAAAGCCTCGGTTTGTTTTTGCCTGACATGTGAACGGAAGGCAGCCTCCTCTCATTTTACGAGAGGTTGTTGTTGCTTCTTCGCATCATTCAAGTCATGAGCGTTTATTGACTGCAGCATCAAACTGCAGCCTCTGAAATGACCATAAAGTAGAATAAACACCTCTTAAAAACAGTTTTGACAAAAACTGGACATTATTTCATCAGTGTTGGGATTTTTAACAGTTCCTTTGTATTAGATTGTACTAGGTGTGCCTAATAAATTGGAAACTAAGAGTTTGTATTCCTGTCACTGCAACAGCTATACACAGGGTTCCTCCACGCAGTATGGAAAAGTATGGAATTTCCAAGATTGGATTAGTATGAAAAAAAGAAAGAGAGTACAGAAAATATTTGTGCTTTTAGTCTATTGACCCTATTCTGTTTGTCTCAAATATGAAATTCATACAAACAGTGTGTATTTAATGGTGTGTAGAGCAGGCAGCCAGTGCAGCCAAAATGTTTACCACTGTGTAAGAGAATTCGGGTCAGAGCGAGGTTAATGTTGTCAAAAGCAAGGCAGGAAGTATGGTGTGCGACTGAAAGCACACTCCTTCACTAAGCTGCTTCCACACCTGTATGTCACAGCCTGCAAAATAGCTCTGAAGATATTATAGATGATCCTATTCCAGACATCCACCACCAAATTAGTTTAAAAGAAAATCTGACAATATATTGGAATTGCATACTTGCATAGCATCAGAAATAACAAAATAATGATTTTGTTTAAACATTTCTGAATTATGCAGTTATGTAGTTATCAGGAAAGTAAACCAACTATCTTTTATATGTAAAGAAATCATACCTTTATGGCTGCATTCATCGTCGTTTCCATGGACATAGTAGATAAAAAAGACTGCATAGACGCTGTAAAAATTAACCTATTCTACCTATGTGTACCCAGATGTCAAATATTTAAGTTTGGAAATTTAAGGAAATTTTAGTTTGGAAGTGTATGGAATTTGAAAATGGAAAATGTATAGGAACCCTTTATACAGAAGAGCATATACAGTACAGTAAACTTCCACAGTGGAGAGATTTTTAATATTGTGAACTGAGTAGTGACCTAAATAAAATCACTGAGAAATTCCCCTCTAAGTGATGCTCTTTGTGGGTCCCATCTGCTGTGCCCCTAAATTTCAAGGTCCTGGTGACATTCACTAATAAACACTAACCCTCCACCTTTGTCTGCTGTGTGTGTGCGTATCCAGTGTCGGCAGGCAAGGCGAACCCGTTCGGAGGTGATCCTGCTTTGGAGGAACAGCATCCCCATCATGATCGAGGTCATGCTCCTGCCAGACTGTTGCTATGGTGATGAGTGCCCCCCGAGTGACCCCATCAGCGACCCGGTCATCAAACAAGATGCTCTGCTGCTGGAGAGATGGACCCTGCAACCAGTTCCAAGACAGTAAGGCGCACAGACACATGGTCTCACTATTCACACATGGACAATGCCAGAGAAGAGAGCTACATAGACACAAAGAGGGCTGTGCTCACCAGCGTTTAGTTTAAAGTCTGCAGTTTATGAAAGAAATGCTGTATGTTGTATTTCCAAGGTCGCTGCCTCCTCCCATAATCCACTGCTGTCCTTGGTTATCTTTACTGTTTGTATGACTAATGCTTTCACATGCTTACATTGACACAAGTTAACTTATACGAAGAAGTACAAGAAAATAAATACAAGAGGTAAAACACACATAAACTGTGAAATGCATTGAACTAAACTGCAAAGACAATAATAAGTATCACACATTTTTAGATAAATTACTATTCTATATTACCATATGTTAGTATTGCTGCTTGTAGACCCTGTGTCTTGGTGGCAGACGATTTTCTACAGTAACACACCTTCTGTAAGTGTGTGTAAAAGCGTATGGGCACAAGAGCTGTGAAATCCTCACTTTATGTGTGTTTGAGACATTTGGGAATTCAATGCAGGTTTTAGTGTTTTTAAAATGTACAATTTTGCACTAGATCCAGGGACATGCAAAGGTGAAGGCTAAAAAAGCTAAAATGCTTGAATGAAAAGAAAATATGGATTAAAATAATAATAAAACTAAAAGACGGAAAAAAACAGGTAATTGCCTTGGCACTCAGAGGGTTAATGGGCCTTACAAATTGGCCCATTTTACTTCCAACATGTAGGAACAGGGAACACTGTGCTTGAAAAACACACACACACATCCTTGAACTGTTTTCTCATTAACCTGACATACTGGCACATTTCCACCTCCTTTTAACTGTGTTTTTAATAGAAGCGGCGATCGTTTCATTGAAGAGAAGACCCTGCTGTTGGCTGTGCGCTCCTACGTCTTCTTCTCCCAGCTCAGCGCCTGGCTCAGCGCCTCCCATGGTATCGTCCCAAGAAACATCCTGTACAGGTCAGACATAACACTCACTGAAGACTTTGACACTGGTGGGCTGAAGGCTTTTAGCTACCAGATTATCAAAGCTGCAGGAAACTTTGTTTCAAATTTATATATAAGTGGAAACCTTGTGTGGTTAACATTGAAACAGAGGAAGAAAAACTGAATTTCTGAAGGCTCTTGACGAATCCCAGATATTTTTATTTTAAAAAGTTGCATTTTAATGTTTTTTTTTAATATGAAGAATATCTAGGTGCTGTATAAGATAAGATAAGATATTCCTTTATTAGTCCCACAGTGGGGACGTTTCCAATATTACAGCAGCAAAGTGGATAGCAAAAATAGAGAACACCAGTAAAGAGACAATAAGTAGCAACAAGTCAATACAGTATCAAAATGCTTTGTCCACAGAGAAATGCTCGCTCACAGTCTGTATTCAGAAACCTTGCCTCTTGGCGAGCTGTCAGGACTTATGTGAAATTGTGATGTCAAAACTATATTATATAGACTGTTTCAAACTTGAAACATAAACATTGTGAATGGTGCTTTTTTATTTTTCTGTTGGAATGTTTTGCAGTGTATGTGAATGACATCAGCTGACAGGATGTAAACATAGCCCCAAGCTGTTTCCTAGCATTGCCATTCCAGTAAAACTGACAATACACTGAATCACAGTGACATTGTGCTAACAGCAGTCACTTCCGGGTAGACAACTGGCAGTTGATTTCAATCGTGGAGATATGTAAAATTGGCAAACTTGTTGATTTTTGTTGTCAATTTTAGCCATAGTTGTAACATTCAAGAGTATATAGTTAAACGCCTTGGTCCAACCCAGCTGACATTTCTGTTGTGCTTATTTTATGTTCTGTGTTGCTTTGTCGTAGTCTTCTATCTTTGATAAACCAAATCTGCTGCCACAGAAGCTCAGCAATGTACTGCTGTGGACAGGGCTGCAGCAAAACAAATTTTAGCTACCTAGAAAAATCAATATCTGTGCAAGTGTCCACTATATTTGAGTATTTGCTCCAGTTTGCTTTACACACTAACCAATCAACACCACAGCGTACCAGCAACTCCAGTGTTCTGCAAAGTAAAATTACTGGCTTTGTCAGGGAAGTACGTTGGCTTTGATATAACAGCCTCAGTTCCCGTCAAAAACGACCATCTAATGGTAAGGTAAAGCAGTGAAAATATTCAAAATATAGCTAAACTGACAGTGTTTTTTTAATCTGGCCTTTTTAGATGGAAAAAAACACGAGGCAGCGTTTACTCAGCACCATTTCATTTTTTGTTTGTGGTGAGAGGGTTTCATTCAGGAAGTTATTGCAAACAAACATTGCGATTCGGTTTATAATATACGGACTGTTTCAAACTTGA
>JAPZEB010000001.1:27461204-27477489 GCA_029783705.1 Chaetodon striatus
TCTCTCTCTCTCTCTCTCTCTCTCTCTCTCTCTCTCTCTCTCTCTCACACTCACACACACACACACACACACACACAGCTGCTGTCTTTTCCTCTCCTGCTGACTTCCTGGCTCAGTAAATGGGGTCGTTGTCACAGTCGTGTCAGTGCCTCTTGTTGCCAGGCAACAGGCCATGCCTTAATTCGGTGTAAAGTGTGTATAAAGACACTGATTGTGGGAAAGTTGAGCTAACATCATTCTTACACAGAAGTGTTCTTGATTTTACTTTTTTTCTAAGAACCCTGACCCATATGCAAAAGTCTGATATGGTGCACTGATGTCACAGTGTATGATTTTAACACACAGCTCCTCCTGGCTAATGAGAAACAAAGAGTTTTCTTACTTAAATGTAACTGCTCCACTGTTCCTTAATGATGTACGTGTTAATTTCCAGTGCAGCTCTGCGTCATGAAGGAGGATGCTGTGATAGCACAGTTGTACCCAAGTTGCTCAGAGTTAAACTGCACATACTGCAGATTTTCATAATTTATTCCCCCTCTCTGTTTCTCCACTCAGGCAGCGCAAATGACTTCTTGTACACCAGGCAGGGCCGCAGCCCCGTTATCGACGGTGTGGACGACACCAAGGAGCTGTCCACCACTCGCAATGCCTTCACATTGCTCGGTAACATGCACACCCTCACATATTTAACTAAACACACGTTCAAATGGAAAATGTATGTACACGTTGTAACTCAGCAATCTGATGTATCTTAAAGCAAACTCACATTATGCTAGATGTACACGGCTAACTGAATGAAACAGAATATTTAGTATAACCATTTAAGTCATATCTTTCCAGCCCTTTGAATTTGGGGATAGACACAAAGGATAAGGACATTCATGGTATAGTAGGGGTTAAAGTGGGGTCACAACTCGCTAACCACCGCAGTTTCTGTCTGTGTACGTGTGTGTTTTACCTCTGCAGGTATTAACGAGTCCTATCAGATGGGGTTGTTCCAGGTTTTGGCTGCTATTCTTCACCTTGGAAACGTGGATATAAAGGACAGAGACGCAGACAGCAGTGCCATTCCTGTGAGGATAGTTTTTATACTGCAGTGCTCATTGTCAGAGAGACAGGTTGAAACAGATAGCATGATATTTACCACTTTATATCTGTAGTTATGTGATAGCCTGTCTTAGAAAGAAATCTAAAAATAAATATTATGTTGGTCCAGTTAGAGCAGAGGAATATCAAGTGAAGAGGTGATAAGTCAGGGCTGCTTATTTACACAACTTGTTTACTTGTAGCATCAGCCTGCATTTTGTGATGGGAGACTGTGTCACTGGGTTTGCTGAACACATGTTTCCAAAAGTATGAAGTATCCCTTTTTTATTAAAGGGATACTTTGCTGATTTTCAACAGGCTTTGTATTATGACAATGTGGGCAGTATGTGTAAATAAACGGTGGAGAAATTCCCTCCATATTACCAGAGCTCAGCTCCTTCTGCTCATCTCCCAGCTCAGATGTTGTGCTGGTCCTTGGGCTATTGCTGAGACCACAGATTGTACTTTTCATTTTCATATGTCCGCCACCTTGGACACAAATAATATAGAAGTGGATTGAGAGAGAAACCTACCCCTATAAACCTAATATAAACTAATATAAACCAAGATTCTGTTGCTGTATTGTGTATTTCTCACCTAAAATGTATGTAGAAACATATTAAAGTGCACTGTTTGGCTGCTATATAAAAATCTGTGAACAGTAAGTAGGTGCCATACTAATTCCTGTATTGTTAAAACTGAGATCAAACCGTAAAACTAAGCGGTGTTGATCAAATATAATCCAACATTCTGTTACTGCGCTGCCCATTTCTCACATCAGATGGTTTCAGAAACATAATTTAGCTTAGTGTTTAACTGTAATCTGAGATTCTTACCAGCTGGCAGTTGTATTGTTTCCTGTGTCAGAACAGACATGCAAGCTAGTGGTCCAGTGCGGTGCAGTGCATTCTGGTAGTTGTAGGTTTTCTACATTTTGAGGAAAAGCAAATGCCACCACCATTTTTCTTTGTTGTCCCTGGTCATAAAGCACCAAAATCAAGAGTATTTGCATCTTTCTACGCATAGACAGCTCAGTTTGATAAAAAAAAAAAAATCTTTCCAGCAGTGAAATACTTCTTTAATTACAACAACACAGTCAAAAGTAGTTTTTGACAATGGCCTCCCTCATGCTGTTTTCTTTATATTCAAATAAATTTTTTTTTTTTGGATATTCTACCTGTTGTTTTTCACATAGCTAGTAGCCTACATTATTATATGTAGTCTCATTTAGAGCACTGGTTATTCAGATTTAGTATTCTTGAAAAGTTTGTATCTGGATCAAAGTGATCCAATCTAACATTGCGTTAAAAAAAACAGCACGAAGCACGTGAGATAAATTAGCTGATGCTGGATAGCAAAACATGGGATTTCCAAATCCACATCATTCTGATCCAGATTAATGTTTTTTAAACACCTGGGCCCTGGTGATGATTGATATCTCCTCTTTTCCTTGTAGCCCAACAATCGCCACCTAACAGCGTTCTGCGAGTTGGTAGGCGTGACCTACCAGGACATGGCTCAGTGGCTGTGCCACAGGAAGCTGAAGACGGCCACAGAGACGTACATCAAGACCCTCCCCCGCCTGCAGGCCACCAACGCCCGCGACGCGCTGTCCAAACATATCTACGCTAAGCTCTTCAACTGGATTGTGGAGCATGTTAACAAAGCCCTTATCACCAATGTCAAACAGCACTCCTTCATCGGGGTCCTCGACATATATGGGTACGTGTGTGTGTTAACTAGCCAATCTAACTTGTAATTGTCACAGTGTACACCATGGCTCAATGAAGCTTTGTTGGCAATGGGAAATATGTGAAACAATGGCAACAGATATTATTTGTTCACATTTACAGTTAATAATTTGACTCAACGAGTTAGTCTTGTTATTGATGATATTCAGCTGCTTGACTCCTCTGTCCTTCTTCTCAAGGTTTGAGACATTTGAGATCAACAGCTTTGAGCAGTTCTGTATCAACTACGCTAATGAGAAACTCCAGCAACAGTTCAACATGGTGGGCAGCATGCATTTTTTATTGGTCATTAAATTTACAGATACAAAATAGTGTTTTTAGAATTGTTTTCTGCAAGTATGCAGCTTAGTCCCATGTTTGTGTTTGTGTGTGTGTGCAGCATGTGTTCAAGCTGGAGCAGGAGGAGTACATGAAGGAGCAGATCCCCTGGACTCTGATCGACTTCTACGACAATCAGCCGTGCATCAACCTCATAGAAGCCAAGATGGGTATCCTGGACCTGCTGGATGAGGAGTGCAAGGTACTTTTATCTAGTCCACTAAAACAAAATTTAAAAAAATGTATTTAACATTTAGTTATTCAAGTAAGTCACCGTTATTGAAAGGCACTTAAGATGCAGAGAGTATTGTTTTCAACACATGACAAATGGAACGAGATTTTTCTCCTTTGTCACAGTTTTGTTTTATTTGATGCAGCGCACCATTGATGCTGATCTTTTGAAACGCTCTTCCTAAAAGTGCGCATTTGTTTGCAAGACAGAAATCAATGGACTTGATCATGAATCTTCTCATCTTTCATCTGCCTTTTAACAAGAGTCTGCAGTGGCACACAAGCTAAGAATATAAATTACATAAGACTTGATGACTTCTGAATACTTTTGGTGGAATAAAAACTTTCTCATGAATGTAAACAAGCAGTAGAAATAAAGTGAGTCCGTGCTGCATACTGAGCAGAGACCTGTGGGTTGTGGTTGAACCTCTCAGTGAGAACCATCCATCCATTCACACCCACATTCTGCTTTACATTTTTTGACAGTGGACCTGTCAGAGCCTCCCACCACACACTAGACCCGAGTCTCCAACACCTACACTCATAGTTCACATCATAGTTCACCCGCAGGAACTCTGAAACCCAGTGTGAAACTATGACCACTTTCTAGCATGCACAATGAGAGACAAAGCTTTCTTCAGTTGTATTCAATTCACAATCGGATAGCATGTTGTATTTTGTTGTTAATGCTTCACACAGCTCATAGTCATGTTGGGCTGAGCTTTGGATGAATATATATGAAATATCAAAATCATCTGAAGTAATATTCAGGTTGCAGCCAGTGCAGTGAAGGCAGGGCTCATATCTGTACAGTCTATACACTTCCACAGCTCAGCCAGTTACTAACAATGCTGACTAATCTTTCTGTGCCTCTTAACTGCTGTAACGTCATTTTACAAACTATTGACATTTGAGGTGGTCCTCATTGAAACACAAAATGGGCATTTGGTTTGACGTCTTGTCAAAGAAATATCTGAAAAGTTTTTGTCCTCATGCACTCAGGGGCGGTGAAAAAAAAAATCACTTTTTTGGATGCATCATGATTGTCTCTTGAAACATTAAAATTATTTCTCGATGCAGAACAGTCAATAGTGGGAAATTAACATTAAGATCACCTGTAACAATTTTGTAGGACCGGGCTGTACGTTCCTTGCAGCTTAACTAAAGGGATTGTTAAACGTAATGGACTTAAACGTGCATTAAAGTTACCTTCTGAGCTAAGGAAAGGTTTAGCATGCTTCAACTGCTTCACAAGGAATGGCAGGCCTGCCCGGTGCTCTCGGAGTAGGATAATCTCATATCAGGAGAGACTTTAGAAAAGAAGTCCAAACGAAACGGGAGCACGTAGAGTAGGGGCAACTTTTTGACACCAGAGGCATCTTCATCAGAGTCATATAAAGAAACATCTGGTGTCATTTGGCTTTTTAATAAAGTTTGTTTCCACTAGTCCATGTGCTCCAGTCTACTTTGGCCCTGATCCCTGCAGTCTGTCCTGTTAGAGCCCGTGTGGATGGCTGAGCATGAGCAACTGCAGATGGATAAAACCCAACAGAGTTATGTTATGTTCCCTATGTTTAAAAAGTAGTAAGTAGTCATACAGTGACAAAAAAAAAAATTGCAAGTATATGCAAACTAATCCAGTAACTCTGCAGTACCTTAAATTACTTGTAATGTTCAGTTGCTTGTCTCTCAGTTTATTGATAAGCACATGATTACATACATGTTTTCTTACTGATAGTTTCCACTGTGTTTTCTCCGTTTCTACACCAGATGCCAAAAGGTTCGGATGACTCGTGGGCTCAGAAACTCTACAACACCCACCTAAAGACCTGCTCCCTGTTTGAGAAGCCCCGCATGTCCAACCGCGCCTTCATCATCCAACATTTTGCTGACAAGGTGGGCCTGACTCAAGTGTTTGCTTCATAGTGCATAGTGTTTGTCATCGAATGAGAGGAGTTACATTCATTATTTTGGAAGTTTGACATCAAACGTTTATTCCTTATTTAGTATGGCTTGGTATTGTTTAAGAAATCACAATACCAGTACCATTGAAGTGATACTGATACCAATAGAGTTCTTTATTTGATATATTTTCTTTTGTACTATATTCACTACCCATAAACGTGAATGGAAGCGTAAAATGCCACTGGATGCCACAAACGTTTGGTAAAGCCATACTGAATGTTTTGATGGTATCTTGGCACGCTTATTTGCCAACTCTGACTTCACGACACCACAGTTTTTTATAACTGAGTACAAAAAGGATTGAATGCAGGTATTGTTTGGCTGGAAAAGTTTTAATACTACTGGGTACGGGGTTATTTCAATCAAAACCCTAATGGTATCGAATACACATACCCAGCCCTTTTATTTAGCTAGAAAATTAATGACATGGCAAAGGTTAGGGCTGGTTATCACTCAGAAATGTTTGTTACCATTCATTCCTGAATGATATTTTTTTCAACACCAGTTTTATAAAATCCACTGTAGCAAAAACAAAATTCCATTACATATCACAGTACAAATCTTTTGTTTTACTTTTTGGCTCCTTGGCACACTCGGAGCACTTTCATAACATAAAAAATAAAAAAATATGTAACATTACATGTGTCCCAGTTTAAGTCACTGCACCTTTTATAGTATTACCTTACCAAACAGCCATGTACAAGCTTGCCCAAATGTTATACTTGCTAAACATTACCTGCTAAAATCCCAGTCATCATAGTGCCATGAGGCTGAATCTGTTGGTTTAGATTTTAAAGGAGGCTCTGTTACTGAATGCTGAGAGGAAGAAGGCTGCAGTCTGTTCTTCTTCTTGCAGTCGAACACGGAGCACCTTTCTGCTCTTAAATTCATTCAGAGCACGTTCAAGTGTTTCATCAAATTTGTTTTGTTACTGGTGTCAGCAGCAATGTCCTTTTTGCATATATCACATTGCGCACAATCATCAAACCTGATCAAATGCAGCCACACCTTTGATAGTCAAGCCTCTCAAAATACAACACACACATAAGAGCCCTGTCTCTGGGTGAAACGTAGTGTTTTTGCTGCATGCCTCTACGATGTGCAACATTAGACAGCCAATCACCAGCATTATTAGATCTTGGTACAAGTATGCTGTGTGCTTATTGGCTCACTGACGCTGATGAGATTTACTCCTCAGGTGTCAAAATTTGGCGCTGAATGACATGGCATTTTTCAAAACTCAAAAGTATCAAAGCAGTTTGGTTGGTGCCATAAAGGAATTTAAGTTCAGCAGCCTTAGCGGGGGCCTTTTTAGCTCCACAGACAACAGTTAGGGACAGATTGGCTGCAGTAGCTGCTGCAGTGCTGGAGTTATTTTTAGGATGGCTCAAGGATGGGTGACTTTTCTTATTGTCATCATTGTTTTCAAACAAAAAAGCAGTTCTGCAGTGAAATGTCCAGGGTAAGTGTGACGGGTATAATCCACATTAATGTAATAGGTTTCATGTCCTGTAATGAGGTGCTGAATGACACAGTATTATTTGTCATGCCTGTTTTTAGATCCTGACTATAAGGTTACAGATAAACACAGCCAAGGACTAATGCAGGCTTTCCCATGCAGTCGGCTGATATTAAAATGGCATCCTTGGAGTTATTTCTGACCAAACATTTGCAAAGACTGATGATGATGTATTTAAAGAAACTTGCATTAGGAGTTCATGTCTGCACATGAGCTACTGACCGTGCTGTTTGCCTTGGAGTTGTCACTCGCCACTTCAATTTGATGTAAAAGCAAGAGACAGAAACATTTACCTTACCCTGAACATTAGGACAGTGTGAATGCACATGTTTCTTTGGGTCAGATTATTTGCTGACATCTGCAGAAATGTGATTAGCAATGAAAAAAACGCAAGGAAGAATAGGTAAACCATTTTTTTATTAGAAATGAAAGACTTGGCTAAAGCCCAGCTAAATGTCCTGACAGGGATTGTAACACAAACTGCTCTCTGTCGCTGTCGAGCAGGTGGAGTACCAGTGTGATGGTTTCCTGGAGAAGAACAAGGACACAGTGAACGAGGAACAGATCAATGTGCTTAAGGCCAGCAAGGTGAGAATGGCAGACACACATTTACATTACATATATAATCAAAATGTGATCAGTAAAAGCAGATCCTAACAAGATTTATGTGCAGAGAGACATTTGAACATATCGTGTAATAACTCAAAACACTTTGAAGCATCCACTGAGATCAAAGCCAAGAAGCCTGCAGCTCATGGGGAGCTGGTGCACCTGGTCTGTGTGTGAAAAATAGACTATTGTTTAATGACCAGAAGTCCCACATGAAGGCTCAGGGAAGCAGCGCCCTCCTCTGGCCATGTGGAGGTAGTGCTGATGCCGGAAATGATGACAAATGCTCAACCTAGGAGATTTATGGTCAGAGAGGTTTAGATTTTATTTACACATAACAGACGAAGCTAAATACACACACACACAGTCAGGTCACTGGCTAAGCATGACCCACAAAGGATGAATATAATTGTGGCTCATCGTATGCAGCAGCACGCTGTGCACACATATAAAATTTTACAGAAACATTTACAAGTTTTATCAAACAGGGGTGAAATAACTATATTGTTTTTTTCTATCAGTAATTATTCAAGGGTTGATATCACAGTTTTTCAAATGCTCTTCATTTAATTTTAGAAAATACAGGAGAACTTCCCTCTACGTACACACACACACACACACATGCACGTTCTATGAAGCCTAAATTGTCCAGATCATGTCTGAACTAACATCACGTGTTGTGTGTGTGCGTGTGTTTTAGTCTTAGTTCAGGATTGGTGTGTAAAACCCAGCTGGGTCAAAAGGGGCCTAAGCCTATAAATCCTCATGGCTGGTTTGGCTGCACACTTACACACACACACACACCCGTGTGGGCACAGACACACACACACACACACACACAGAGGCTATGATGTAGTGTGTTTGTCCAAAATGCTCAAAGTGACAATCGGCTGTTTTCTTGTAGACTTCAACCAGAGCAGGACTGGGTAAGGGTTGAAATGCTGTCTGCTCTAACCTCTAACACAATCACTAAACATACACAGGCACACACACTCAGACACACTCATGGATGTATAGTCTGAATGTTGCCATGGATATCTGTGAGATTTAAACAATTGGGATTAAATGGTAATGCACTCTTAATGGGATTTAGTCTAATTAACTTTAGTTTTACTTCTCTGCCAAGCTTATCCCATCATTCCTTGTACATGAGAGTGTGTGTGCGTGAGAGTGTGTGTGTTCCAGTTTAGCTGGTTGTTTGCCCGTACCATGAGGAGCACATTTACAAAATGTCATCTAAACCACAAGGACACATATTATTAACCTATAATTTACACATTTGATACTTAACTTTCACAACCACAAGACGCTGGCTACATCTGGAGTTTCATGCTAACACGCTATGTAATAATCTAAAACAGTATCTGAGATGTCGGAAACCTTAGTATGAAACCAATAATATGCAAAACGCATCCTGTTTCTGTGGAAATATTACAGTATGCAAACACTGGACACTATGCCTGCATAAATATCCCACAATGCAGTGTGGGTGCAGCGTTCATAACAGACAGCGGTGTATAGCACCCAAGACAGCTCTGTAATGTCAGTACGCTTCAATTTAAGTGTTAGTATAAGATTTCACGTTGCTAGGTGCTGTTAGAGTTGAGTTTTGCACAGGTTACCATGGTTACACGTCTCCATCCAACAAGGAGGCTCTCAGGAAGTGACACAGTAATTACAGCTCAGTGCATCCTATAACATACATACTACTGTTTTCAAACAATAGTATGTTGAACTTAAGTATACATAACGAGTATGTAGAGTTTACATAGTGTGCTATTTCAGACACAGCATTTGTCTTAAACCTTCCCTCAACAATCAGAGAATGACTGGGAAACCAGTTTGTAACATTTAGCTGTGACTGTTTTCATTGCATCACCATCTAACACTTTAACATGCCAAATACAAAACAGGGAGGTAGAACATCCACTCAAGAAGGCATTGAGGCAGTTCTGTTCTTTTGTAATCGCCCATAGATGAACAGAGGAGGGTTTTAGGTTGAAGCATCCCTCCTCAGAAACGCACCCCGACACACTACATACCACCTCAGTGAATGAAATGCAGACCAAGATGGAGATGATGTAGTTTTCTGAAGCCAGGCTGTTGATAGAATTTCAGCTGTTGAAACGGTTAAAGGAAAATTCTGGTTTATTACAACTTGGGTTGCGTGTTTATGGTCTTTGCAGCATTGATAAAATTGTACTTGCCAAAGCAATTGCTAAAATCTGGGAACAGGGCAACATCACTACAATGAACTGGGAGACGATCATACAGATTATAAACTAACCGACAGTTTAGCCGAATTTCAGTTTCTAAACAGCTTAAATTTAGGCAAAAGTGAGCACACCTGAAAATGTTGATAATAATCCTTATTTCTATCCTCAAAACTTTCTCTGTGCACAACTGCAGCAAGCACAATGAGACAAATATGAAACAGTAAGTCAGTAAACTGTTGTGAATTTTGACATTTCACCACTAATGCATCTTGCCACATATTTTTAGCAGTGTCACTTAAATCTCAGATCATAGCATTTGGCCAAACACTAAAAAAAGTAAACCCAGATTAAATAAAAGAGGAACTGCGGTTAAATATTCCTGCACTGTGATGCCTCCACAGTACCTGCATTGCTCAGAACTGCACTGGGACCTGCCAGACCCACAGGAGTCTTGCATTCATGCCGACGTCTGCTTGCAAGTCTAATCAATACAGTGCATTCGAGAAATGCCTGATGCTGAGGTTTCCCATGATGCATTACAATCCAGACTTCCACTGTGTGGCTGTCTTCCTTCCACAGACATATGGTATACTGTTAGACTTGGGGCTTGGTGGAAATGCATCACCAAGTGTTCAGGAAAGAAATCATCATCCCATCATGTTCCCTCCATCCGTTTCAGCCTCATCGTTAGTCTGCCTGTTTTTTTTTTTTAACTTTTCGGTTTGAATCATAGATGTGTTTTATAGTTTCTGACGGGGTTGATAATGATTTTGAACTTGAGCTGTGGGTTTCTTTTCCTTTTAATGTCATTGTGTTTCTTTTGTCACTGTGTCTCCATATGTTGTCCATGTATGTTTGGTTCTGTCCTCATCATGACAACCCTTCCCTGCCAGAAGAAGGTAAACAGAGGCGTTCTCACAACGCCGGTCTGCCTGTAGCTCTTCCTTCAGCTCCTTTTTCTTTCTCTTTCCTCCTTCCCTGTCTCCCTCTGGCACCGAGTTATTATCACCCTAACGCACTGAGGAGATTGAAGTTGTGTATGTGTGTGTGTTTGTGTGTGTGTGTGTGTGCCTTTGTTTGCTGCATGGGGAGCACTAAAGGCACTCTGGGAAGAGAAAAGGGGATTGGACAGAAAAACAAGGGACAAAGGAAGGAGGATTTTTTTTTTTATGTTTTCAGAGTGATGCAGAGAGCGAGCAGCACGTAAAGCCTTTGTGGCTGTGGCTGTCCAGATTATCCTGCTTAATGACGCTGGCGAGAGAAGCAGCATGGCAACGCTCTGAGCACAGCAGGAGGAAACTGCACATAACACAGCATCCTCCTCATATAACCTCAGTGTTATATGGAACATGACTGATGAGTGTGTGCATCATTTATGCTACCATTTTACATCAATACACCATGGCAGAATGATGCCATGCAGTCATATATGGCCACTGCATAAAGTCATATATGAAAACATAACCCTTCATTATTTTTATTGGCTTTTTAAAACATTTTAACAACTCTCCGACTGCGTATGAGTTTAACAAACGCTAATCAACAAATCAAGCGACATCTACTCACTCTAAACTCTCCAGGAGCTTTTCAGCTGTCTTTGTGTGAAAATATTGAGATGAATTGTCATGTCAAACTCTCTCTACACTTGATTACTAGACTAGGTTACCTGATTACTTAATACATTTAAAAATGAAGTCATCAACATTGTGGCTTTTAACACTAAAGTCAGTCTATAAAGGCTTGTGGCAAATGAAAGCTGTCATGCTTCGTAAGGCTGTGTGCAATAGGTAAGCGAAATCCTTGTGCATGCCATGTACGGTAAGAAGAGACTGTTAGAAACTATCTCATAAATATGCACTGGAGTTGCATTGAAGCTTAATTTAACAGCATTCAGAGCAAAATGCTTTTTGGTTAACCTATTATTCAGTAAATCAATATTACCTGCAGTGTCTAATGCTGCCATTAGCTGCTCTGTTGGTGACTGTAAATGGGCTGCTGTTTCCAGTTTGACCTGTTGGTGGAGCTGTTCCAGGATGAGGAGAAAGCCACCAGTCCTACTGGTCAGGTCCCCGGCACTGGAGGTCGGACCCGCCTCAGCATCAAACCTGACAAGGGCCGTGACAAGAGCAGCAAGGAGCACAAGAAGACTGTCGGCTGCCAGGTTGATATCTCTTTCCAGTGTTTTGCCCTGTGGACTTATGCAGTTACATGATTGTGTGATCAGTGTGGGTGTTTACACAGGCACTCAGTTCGATATAGTGAGATCAGATCCAGTGTGTTTTGGTAGATATCAGATTTATTTTATCTCCAGATGGATAATGGGAACAGCAATTTTTGAAATTGTGTATTGAGCGAAGGTACTGCAGCTCACACCCTCAAAACAGGCTGCAATGTAACCTCCAGGGACAAAAGCGAAACGTTACTGTATGTCCACTAAAAGTGCTTGGTTTTGCCACTGATTGGCTTAGATAATTGTTATAAATAAAACATCTTTTTTTACCTTTTGCTTTATTTGGTCTGCTTGTTATTGTGTCCCGCTCAAGGAGAAGTCTTGCTCTGAAGTCTCGTGAGGTGAATTGCTGCAGTTAGACAATAACAGACAGGATTAAGCGAAAGAAATGTTTAATTCCTCCATCCTGTTCATAATGTTGACAGACGCCGCAATAACAATCTGAGCCAGTCAGTGGCAAAAAGAAACACTTTCATTTGACGTACTTTGACAGTTTGCTGTTGGTCAGAGTGTCAAATATTGTTGTTCCCATTAGTCACATAGACACTAAAACATGGGAAAATATGGTACCTTTAATATTTCTGTTGGTTTTAAAGGGTATTAATTATTTCTTAATCCACCGTATAGATTCAAAGAACATTATCTCTGTGTAATTGTTTTTATATTGTTTACAGTGCTACAAACAGCAGGTGATCATAATGATGAATATCCAAAGCTCCATTTTGTTTTACACGTACACTTAGCTTAGTTTAAAACTACAAAAGTGATGATGATGATGGTGGTGCTCTCTTGTAGTTTCGCAACTCTCTGCAAATGCTGATGGAGACTCTGAACGCAACCACTCCACACTATGTTCGCTGCATCAAACCCAATGACTTCAAGTTGGCCTTCTCGTGAGTCGTCCTCTTTTTTGTTTATGAAAAACTCTTCAGCGTGTTTCAAGTGAATTGTTATTCTCTAAGAGTATGGTATAATTGTTTTTAATTTTTTCTGCGCTCTATAGATATTCATATTCTCTAGGCCACCATCTTAGCTCAGCTGTATTTCATGGCAGCCATACTGACTGTGGTTCTCTGTCGTTGGCAGGTTTGATCCTAAACGTGCGGTGCAGCAGCTCAGAGCCTGTGGCGTCCTGGAAACCATCCGCATCTCTGCTGCTGGATTCCCATCCAGGTACTGATGCATCCCTGCAATACTGCTACTGTTTCCCATAGACTCTTTTGTTGTGTCCTTAAAGATTATTTTAACTTTCTAAGCAGAAGGCAAATGAAATTTGACCCTGTAGTTAAGAATCTGCTGTGCATACATTATGTGTGACTACATCCTTTCAACAATGCAGCTCGCTGCAGAATCGATTTGATCTGTGTCCTTATTATCTATCATTACCCAATTTGCTCAGCTGATTTGTTGTATCCCTGTAGAGGATACTGTTTTGTCTGGTCTGCTCCTGGCATTGGAGAAGCATACAACATCGTTCATACAAGAATATTTAGAGTATCCTGTAAAGAAAGGAATAGAAAAAGGGTTAAGTTAGGATTTTAGTCAGTATGAGTCACCTTACAGGAATATATCAGAGCGATTTCTACAACCGGACACCACAAACATGTATTGCAGTGAGTATTTTAGTGTTTTTGTTAACAGAAAGCCAAACAGCAAAGCAAACCTGTCTCCCTCTCTTTGCACATTTATTTTGGTAAAAATGAAAATGCTTAGACAAACAGTAAAGAGTCAAGTTTTAAGGTCATGGCAGTCCTCTAACTGTTTTTCTTTGTGTGTCTCAGATGGACGTACCAGGAGTTCTTCAGCCGTTACAGAGTGCTGATGAAGCAGAAAGATGTGTTACCTGATAAGAAGCTGACTTGCAGAAATGTTCTGGAGACACTGGTGCAGGTCGGACTACCTGAGCTTTTACCTTTCCTTTTTTTTCTTGATAAATGAGGGCTATAGTATGATTTACATCGCCTTTTGTTTTTCCCTTTTCCCCTCTGTACAAACCCACTAATGAAGGTTCCACACACAGTGCATCTGTCCCCTTTTTTGTCCATCTAATCACTGTCTCACCCCTGATCTCTGCACCTGTCTTCCTTCAGGACCAGGATAAATACCAGTTTGGTAAAACCAAGATCTTCTTCAGGGCTGGCCAGGTGGCCTACCTGGAGAAGTTGAGGGCGGAGAAATTGCGAGCTGCCTGTATTCGCATCCAGAAAACCATCCGCTGCTGGCTGGCACGCAAGAAGTATCTGCGCAAGCGCAGCGCTGCCATCACCATCCAGAGGTTCACCAGAGGATACCAGGCTCGCTGGTGAGACGGTTAAACCTGATATTCACCTCCCTTTGGGCATTCAAACAGAACTGTCAAAGACATTTGACTCCTTTTGATCAACTGTGTTTGTTCTGTAAGACAGTGTTGGGTAAAACAATTTAGTATTTCTGCAGTTAAAAAGTCAAAGGTTGAAATAACTAAGGTCTAAAGATATATTAAAATGTTAAATATGTGTGAGTTGAAACATGCATATCTCGGGTCTCCTCAGCTTGGCCAAGTTCATGCGCCGCACGCAGGCGGCCACCATCATCCAGAAGTACCAGAGGATGTACGTGGAGAGGAAACGCTACAGGCAGAAGCAGGCTGCTGCCCTGGTCATGCAGACAATCCTCAGAGCTTACATGGCTCGGCAGAAGTACCAGGCGGTAAGACACATCACAAAATGTTCCAAATATATAATTCATCCAGCAGAGATACAGCAATAAAAAATACTGATTTCTGTTACTTATGGGGAAGAAACACACCGAGGGGAAATAATACAGAAAGAAAAATTTAGCTTGTAGTAAAATCTGAAAATATTTGACTGTGAGTATTATATCCATGTGCGCTTATCTCTCTCTGCCTCTCCTTTATTCTTTGTTTGTGTGTCTGTAGTTACTGCGGGAGCACAAGGTGGTGATCATTCAGAAGCGCGTTCGTGGCTGGTTGGCTCGGTGCTGGTACAAGCGCTGCCTCGTCTCCATCGTCTACCTGCAGTGCTGCATCCGCAGGATGAGGGCCAGACGCGAGCTGAAGAAGCTGAAGATCGAGGCTCGCTCAGTGGAGCACTTCAAGAAGCTCAACAAAGGCATGGAGAACAAGATCATGCAGCTGCAGAGGAAAATCGACGAGCAGGTGAGTTGTCTTTTTTTTCCCTTTTTGTCTTTCAGTCCTCCTGTATTGATTCATATTTGTCATTTGGGTGTTTGACCTCTCTCTGTCCTGTGCCTCCAGACCAAGGACAACAGGTCGATGAACGAGAAGCTAGTCGGTCTGGAGACTTCCTACACTACAGAGAGCGAGCGGATGCGTGGCGAGCTGAACCGGCTGCGCGGGGTGGAGGAGGACGCCAGGAACAAAGGCAGCCAGGTGTCATCGCTGTTGGAGGAGCTGGAGAAGCTGAGGAAGGAGCTGAGCTCCACGCAGAAGGAGAAGAAGACCATCGAGGACTGGGCGCAAACTTACAGGGACGAAATGGAGAAAGTAAGATTGAATTCACATCCACATCTGTCCATTTACCTGCAGCTGCCCTGATCCTATATCTCCCTCCTCACACTGCACATACTGTGGTGATGTCTTTTTTACTACAGTAGATGTTTTTCTCTCCTTCCCTGTTCTTGTTGTTGATTGGAGATGTTTCCTTAGATGTTGGTTGCATATTTGAACAATTTTAGTAAATAGTTTTTGACGTTTTGAATTTCAAGAAAAGGTTTTTCAACAGTTGAATTAAAAAACATGGATATTTTACTCTCTTTAAAGGGACAGTTCACCCCCAAATGAAAAGTACATATTTTTCTCTTACCTGTAGTGCTATGTATCAGTTTAGATTGTCTGGGTGTGAGCTGCCGAATATGTAGATATCAGCCATAGAGATGTCTGCCTTCTCTTCAATATAATGGAACTAGATCTTGCTCAGCTTGTGGTGCTCAAAGCACCAAAAAAATACATTTGAAAAATTCACCAGCAATGTCTCTTTCCAGAAATCATGACCCTGTTACTCAAGATAATTCACAGACCTTGTTGTGAGCAGTTTCATGTAGGAACTTTTTTTTTTCTACTTAACCACACTCGTCAACTCTATCACCACACAGAGGGAAGTGTGCATCTACTGCTAGCTCACCTAGCACCACAGAGCTAGCTAACATTGCAGCTCAGCCGATGACGACACTGTCACAAGCATGAGGCTCTCGTCTGTGAGTAGATGCATGCTTCACTTTGCTGAGTGATACGGTTCGTAGGTGTAATTCAGTAGAAAAGAATAGCTTCTACACGAAACGTCTCACAACAAGGTCTGTGGATTATCTTAAGTAACCAGGTCATGATTTCTGGAAAGAGACA
>JAPZEB010000001.1:27505585-27540026 GCA_029783705.1 Chaetodon striatus
CGTCAATATGTGACGAGGTCGAAGTGAGAATGCGTCGACGTGGCCAATAGTGGTGGACAGTATTTTGGGATGTGAAACTGCCTTATTCGGTGTTTTTACCAGTTCATATCACCAATTTGTGGATAATTCGGCTCCTGGTAAAAACAATGAACACTGAAGAAATTTTAACCAAGTGAAGTTTCACCTGGTTGTAATCTGCAATCCTCACCACTAGATGCCACTAAATCCCCCTAAATCTTACACACTGTTCCTTTAAGGAGACACGTGTGTGTAACTTTTATAGCCAATATCATAAAGAGCTACAGGGTCAGAAATAGTTTTAATGTCACTAAGTTTGAGCTGTCTTTACAATAACTGAACTATGGGAATATGTAAAAGACTCAAAGCTGCACCCGTGTCAGCGTCATAATGCCCGTGGTGCCTGTTTAAACGTACATGAATGAGGAGGATGGAGGAGGTGGAGGAGGGGGCTGAGGCAGAGCACGAGCTGTGTGACACGCGCGGCGCAGCATCTTTGTCGCGCTCGAGGACAATCTCAACACACGCCCAGCCGCTAAACAACCGTCCCGCTACCCTACATCTCCCCGTTTCTCTTCCTGTTTCGCTCCCTCCTGAGTGTTTTCCCTTTGTTGTTGTTGTTGTTTTCGTGTCAAAGATGGCCTGTCAGGGGCTGCAGAGCGGGGAGAGCGTGGCGACACTGAAGAGAGAGAGCGAGAGTCTGAAGAAGAAGCTGGAGGAGGAGCGGAAGAAGCTCAACGACATAGAGTGTAAGTGACCGGGACATGAACAACTAAACAACAACAACAACTGTTTATCAGCTGCTGTACCTCTGAAAGCTTGACAGGTGGCAGCTCGTTATCTCGTCAGCATGTAGCCTAACGTTTAGTTTCGAACAACTAACTGTGTGAGAGGTGCTCACTGCAGAGGGAAGTTTTCATGAAGCAGACTTGAGTACAGTCAGCTCACTCTCTGTGCCTGTTCAGGATGAGACTGCCTCTGCTCTCAGTCACACTGCCTCCACTCACTGATGGGATGCATAACTGAGAACATTTACTCAAATACATTACTTCAGTACAGTTCTGAGGTGGGCTACTTATATTTCAGCTTAGCTGTTTCCATCTTCTGCCACGTTATACCTCAACTCTATATATTGTTCTTTCTAATCCACTATGTTTATCTGACATGCAGTCACAGCTGCACTTATTGTTTGCAGAATACAATTTTAACATAAAAAAACTACAGAATGTAATGGATTGTTAAGTAAGTCCCACTGGCCTGGAACAATCCTTCGTTCCCTCTGCAGTAACCACCCTGACACTGCGCTTTAACCTGCTTTTGTCAGTTACTGTTTTAATAGTCCTTTTTTTTATATTTGTCTTAAATGTGTTTTGAATATGATTCATATGTATTGTTGAGCCTTGTCAAAAGAGAATTCCACTCACTGTCTGTCACAGACAATGAAGTTTATTGATTTATCTAGCTTCACGTTAAAATCAGCTCCAGCTTGACTAACTAGAAATGCTGCTTGCAGAATCTCTAGTAATAATCTAATAATATCTTATGTCTCTAACACAAAGAGGCACTATTCGGCTGCATTTGCGTTTTCTGTAGTCTGTTGTTACTGAGATAACATTTAGAACAGTACATTGATTTGTTTTTACATTAAAGAAATTATACTTTTACCTAAATAAATTATGTGAGTAATTCTTCCACCACTGCCGACAGTCAAAAGTTCTCAAAAACCTTAAAAAAAACAACTGCATTGTGTGTGTGTGTGTGTGTGTGTGTGTGTGTGTTGTAGTGAACCAGGTGGCTGAGAAGATCGAGGCGGTGGGTGCTCTCTCCATAAAAACCAGACGTGTGCTGAAGGGTCATGGGAACAAAGTGTTGTGTATGGACTGGTGTAAAGACAAACGCCGTCTTGTCAGCTCCTCACAGGTATACTGCACACACACACACACACACACACACACACACAGATGTATATTAAATGTAGTACAGTATTATCTAATACAAGACAATATTCATTTTATGCTATGCAACCTGATAATATTTGGCTGTTGTGTATTTTTTATGTGATGCTGATTTTGTTTTTGTACCCCAGGATGGCAAAGTGATTGTCTGGGATGCATTCACTCTTAATAAGGTGAGTAGAGACGTCTTTGTGGTGCTTTTGTGTATATGTAATATGTAATAGAACATTTGAATTCTTTACAAAAGAAATTGCCATGAAAAAGGGGCTGCTAGTGCCATCGCTGGTGAAGTATTTTCACCTCTGTAAATTTTTATTCAACAAGTTTTAACTGTAACGTCAACACTCAATTTAGAAATGCTCAAACATATTTGATGATACTAAAGGCATCCTTTATTATCTTTTGTTGCATTACCTGTAAAATAATCATTTGTTTATCAATTACTCACACGGCTTTACCTTGAATTGTGAAGAAAACTGTTTGTCTCGCATGCCTCCACAGTGAATAAAGAATCCAAAAACAGAGAAAATTCTTGATGAATTGAAGTAACAGAGGGCTGTATTTACCTAAAGCAAAACATCTGTTGACGAACTCTCACAGAACTCTCTCAGTGTAATCCAAGTCTCATTTATTAAGTGGTATGCTCAGTTCTTCCCAAAAAATCTTACTTTTTAAAATACTTGTGCATGAACAGTCCCACGCAAGAATGTGAGGCCATTGCGTGTCTTTGAACTCTGCTCAGGGGAATGCACGAACAGAGTTCAAACACATACGCTTGCCCAGGCGTGCTGCTCATGTGTATAAGTGTTTCAAATAGTATCATTTTAGGAAAAACTTAGCTTTTCAAATAGTAGCTTATCGAGCATATGACTCCAAAATGAGACTTGTACTATACTGCACAAGCTGTGTGAGACTTTTTTTGTTTGTTTTGTTTTGATAAAGTTTTGCTGTTACGCATTCTCCATTTTACTGCAGTTCGTCAAGAATTTTCTCTTTTTTGGGGGTATTTTTTCACTGTGGAGGTATGTGAGTAAAGCAAAGTTTTCTTCAAGAAGTCAGCCAAATATAAGATGACTAATTGATACACATGTGGTCATTTTAGCCACTTTTCCACAGCACAGAAAACACTAACACTCCCTTAACACCTGGCTATCTTATAAATGGGAAAGTTTACAATCAACAAATGGCTCTGCAGTAGTCTCAGATATTTATTGGCTCCAGGTTGGATTGGCAGTGATGGAAATGCAACACCCAGGTGGTCACGCTAATTTTCGCCATTTGCTGGCGTGCCACAAAATACTGTCCATCTTTATCCAAGCAGCACTTGAGCATTGCTCAAAAATAGCTTGAAATGAGTTTGAAAGAACAACTGAATAAGTTGGCTAACTTATAAAAAAAAAGAAGTATTTTTCAGTGGCCTCCATTCACTTTCTACTGTTTAATAAGCTGTTTTCCAGCACATCTGTGATGTTAAATTTGACACACCAGAAAAAAAAAAAAAAGAAGAAAAAAAAAACAGAAAGGCATACTCATCTACTACAGAGCCGTGTACATGGCTGTGTTGACAACAGAAGTTTGAGCTTAGTTGAATGTTTCTCACAACAAATTGGCTGAGCTTCAAACATTTTGCTTATAGACCATCTTATATCTTTGAATCTTTCTTTCACCAATGTCAATCGTCATAGATCAAAATGTTGAAAACTGTCTTCAGATTAAAAAAAAATGTGTCGAACTTTTACTTCCAGAGGCTTGGCTGCCCAATTAATCTTACCCACTTCTCCACATTATTATGAAAGGATAAGTGTTTGTTATTTCCTTCAGATGCTCAGATGATTGTGCTCTCCTCACCATTAGTACTGGTGTTAAGTACATGGGTGTGGTGGGGTACATCATTTGCTGCCATACTCCTCTGAGAGAGAGGACGCCGCAAAACGATCACACGGAAATATGCATTTAAAGATTATCTATCCATCTGTCACCAGTAATGAGTGTGTGTGTGTGTGTGTGTGTGTGTGTGTGTGTGTGTGTGTGTGTGTGTGAGTGCACTTAAATGGCAGCCTGGTTTGACCATCATGCCTCTTGATGGAGCAGACAGAACCACACCAAACATAATCCCTATTAAAACAGGTTTACTGCAGCTGTGTGTGTGTGTGTGTGTGGGTGTAAGAGTTGGTTTATTCTTATTCAACAAATTACCATAACACGGTATTTATGTCTTCTCCCTTTTAAATGTATTTGTGTGTGTCTGTGTGTGTTACAGGAACATGGGGTATCCCTGCCATGTACATGGGTTATGGCGTGTGCTTATGCTCCCTCAGGTTGTGCTGTGGCATGTGGGTGAGTACACAAGTTACCTCTTTTTATTGCCCCAGACCTAATAAACTGCAAATCTTTCCAGTAATCAAAAAAGTTAAATAATATATTTGGTATTATTTTATTACAAAGTTATTGTTACTGTTAGGAAAGAAGAAAATCTACAAATTCTTAAAATATTATCTTATTGTACTCAAGTGTAACATAACATAACATTAATAATTTAAATGAGCCTGGTTGCTTTTTTCAGTAACTTCACACTCATGATTTAAAACAAATACTGTATAATAGAACCACATTTTGCATACAGTGCTACTTCGGTTTGTAAATGTGTATGTTTGGTGACTGCAACTACTAATGCTCAGCGGCACTAAATTAGATCCTACTTGGAACATGTTTAATTCGATATACTGAAGCAACACACAATGGCAGACACGTTCATTCCCTTGACTCACTCATCATTTCTGTGTCCTCCATACCCTAACCTTTTGTAATAATTATCTGCTATTTTATGTTAAATAGTGAGTGATCCATCATTTAACCTCCAATGTTTTTTATCTCCCTCTAAAGTGGATTAGATAACAAGTGCTCAGTGTTCCCGCTGTCTCTGGACAAAAACGAGAACTTGGCTGCAAAGAAGAAGTCCGTTGCTATGCACACCAACTATGTATCAGGATGCACCTTCACCTCCTCTGACATGCAGGTGAGCACCAGTTGAATACCTTGCGAAAAACTGGAAAAAAGAGCATTTTATGGATACAATTTTTGTAATCTGTTGTAAGTGATAAAACACATTTTTCCACTTGGATTAAAAAAACATTGGTTCTTAATACATTCTTTATATGTGCAATATTGTACCCCGATATGCACTTTTCACAATGAACAGGCTGTCAAACCACCAACATGATGTTGGCATGCCTCCACAGAGAATCCAAAAACTGAGAAAATTCTTAATTAATTGAAGTAAAGTGGATCCACGTTTAACTACAACAAAACTATGTCAAAACGTCCGTTTACAAACTCTCACACAACTCATGCAATATAATCCAAGTCTTATTTATCCAGTCGTATGCGCAGTATTTCCCAAACACATTAATTTTTGTAAAACTTTACTAATTAAAACACTTCAGCATAGGTGAAGTGTGCTTAGGCAAGTGCATGTATTTAAAAAAACGTGCAAAAAATGTCTTTTTACACAAATTCAGTGTACATATACAAAGGATCACTTTGTGGATGAAGTCTTCCATTAAAACCAATAGAGCCTCAAAGGTTGATCTACAGTGCATTTTGCATTAGCATTTTGATAGAAAAGGTCTTAATAAGACTCGCACATCCGAAGCAAGAATCATACCCCTAGACCAACGAACCACCTCCTTATCATTTTGTCCTTATTCTCTGCGGTTAATCATCCAATAAAAATGAAATGTCATCAAATAATCTCAAATGTATTTATGGTTTATATATTTATTTATACATTTATTTCAATTCTTGTTGAAATGATTGTTTAGTCATGTTTTTAGCATTGATGCACTATACCTCTATTTAAAGGTTTAAGTGTCAGCATCAGTTAGACTTTCTTTTTTTGTTGCCTGTGCCTTTGACTCCTCAACAGGACAGAGGGAAGGTATGGGGCAGACTCAAAAGGAGAACATGAGGGAAACTGCCTGAGAAATATGGCTTTAATAATTTACTCCACTCTGGTCCTCAGCGAGGCAGAGGAACACAATGACAGAGGACAGGAAGATGGATGGCAGGGCTGAGGAGATGGCAGAGAAGAGTCTGGGGGTGGGTGGAGGGGGTGTGATGGTCCTCTATCCTGGGTGTATTAATAGACACTGAGTGGCCTTTATCTAGGAAAGAGTGGAGCACACTGACCTGAGCGCAGAACATTTAACACATAGACAAGCATCGACTTTCTCTCTCATACTGCATCTCACACACAAAGACACATGAGCACACTGTAACGCTCACAGCCTTTATACTGTGCCATTAAAATAGAGCTTGGAGCACAAAGCCGTGGACTACATTTAGGGCTCAGAAAGTGTGTTGGCCATTAATGTTTTTGAAAGACTGGTTACATATTTTCAAGCAGCCTTAAAAGACCGCTAACAGGGAAGTTAGGATGACATACTGTTTTGTGTTGTCCTGTCTCAGTGTGTGTGTGTGTGTGTGTGTGTGTGTGTGTGTCTAACTGAGAGCAACACTTAGGGAGCACACCGGCTCTTGGCTGGTGAGTTTTGATATATTAAGATCTGCTCTTGCACTGACTGAGTCGTGAGGCTTTCTCATTAAAGACATTTACATGTGGGATCACTGGGTAATTTAATTAACCCCCTGCAAGTAGTTAATATATGGTAACGTGCAGGTGGTGGTGAGCAGAATCAGACTGATGCAAAGGCTCTCTGTGAGATCAGTGAGGTTCCCATCTGTGTGAGTGTGTGTGTGTCAGTAATTGTGGCTTACTGATAATTGCATTCATGTTGAAACTGGAGCTACCCCTCAGTGCAGGCAGGATGTGGTGTGTTTTTGTGCCTGAGGTCATCCAGCAGGAGCTCTCTAATCCACCAGCCAGCAGGGATCTCTGATGTCTGCATGTGTCTCTAAGTGCCCATAATCTGTTTTCATCAGAGGAATGGCTGACATTTTGGCATTTTGTGTGCTTGTTTGTATGCGGATACATGATGCACAGTGAGAGTTTTCTGTCAGTGAGGAGGTGCTGACCTTCGGATTTTGTCATGTATTGTGTGTGTGTGTGTGCACTGTGGATGCATTTGTAGTGTATTGTTGAGTACAGTAGAGCTCTGGTATGATGGATATGACAGAACAGAGCTCTACTGCTTTTCCTCATTCAGCTCGTCCACATGTTAATACGGGCTTTTTTAAATACTTTTTATCTATGATTTTTTTTTTATGTATAATAAGTAAAAAATAAATTAAAGGGAAAAAAGGAGTACACAGGGAAAAAAGTGCAAATATGAGGTCATAGGATGTTTACAAAGTCATGATAAAGTCTCCAGATTTAAAGTAGGGTGCCATATATGCTACGTACGATAATCCTGTGGAGTCTGTCTCATTGGCTGAATAAACACACCATTTTTCTGCCAACTCTTTATGTATGGAGTGGGTCATCTGCTCCAGAATATGTAAATAAGAGGCTAGCAGTGGGGCAGTTTTACTGAAGCCAGTATTTTGTAGCCAGCAGGATATTTAATAGGTAAGTATCATCTTTACTTAGTCCATCGAGGATGTGTCCAAGATAAAGGGACGTGAATGTTGTACTAATACTAAAACCCAAAGTTTATGAAATGATTGTTGCTACTTCCTTCCAGAAAGTCTGAATAGAAGGACAAGACCAATAAAACACATTCCCACCAGCAGCATAGCTGGGTGCCAGTTTGTTTAGACTTCTGTTTGGATGTGATGAAAAAGCACATCAGGTCAGTCTCTCCAGGCCCGGGAGTTTTTTTCCCATTGTTGTTTCACATAGTCTGTAGTGTCCTTATTTAGTGATGTAATGCCATGGTGTAACTTGCTGATTAAACCTTTATTACTCCCTGAGTTACAGGTATTAATAAATGTGTGAATGACAGGTGGGGGTTGTACCTTTTCACAGAAATAATCACTGAGCTATAAATATTATTAACACAAACTTTTGTTGTGTCTTATTTAAACCACGAGTTAGGTCAACATGATCTCATGAATGGCACTAACCTTAGACTTTCCCTCCAAATATTATTCCACAAAGTCAATTATTTCTATTTTTGTTTTTTTCTGTTTCGCTTCTCAGTTTGATGTGTTAAATTTGAGAAATGAAAGCAAAGCCTGTGGCCGAAGTCATATGCAAAGTAACCAACATTTAAGCACCAACCGTATATTTGTTAACAATTATCTGTAGTAATTTGAGACCAATTTTTAATATCATCTTCCTGTCCATATTTTTGTCTTTCTATGACCACCAGCAGTGCCATATTAAACCTGACTCAGCCTAGTTTCGCCCTCAATCATTGTGGACTTTCCAACAGACTACAGAGTTGTTAATTTTAACCCATCGCAATTCCTCTGTAATGGCACTTCCTCCTGTGCTTCGTACAGTGTATTGTTCACTGGCTGCCAGTGTTGACACTGTTTAAGCTGCAGGCAGGTGTCCACTGTTCCTTCAGTAAATCACACTACTGTGTTTTTAAAAGGAGAACAACATCCATGATGAGTTTACAAAAATGTTACAAATCATACTGAACATACGTGACAAGTTTCATGTTTTTTTTATATTGTTGATTGTTTTGTGGTTTTGAACATATGTGCTGTGCCCATGCTCATGTGTGTATGTGTCTGTTAGATCCTGACCTCCAGCGGAGACGGCACATGTGCCTTGTGGGATGTGGAGAGCGGGCAGCTTCTGCAGAGTTTCCATGGTCACACAGCTGATGTCCTGTCCCTGGACCTCGCCCCGTCTGAGACTGGGAACACTTTTGTCTCTGGGGTGAGAGAAGGAGAGATAGAGACATAGTGGAAATCCTCTAACTTATGTTCCTCTTTGGGTGTAGAGTTTTCATGAAACAGGGACATTTTGAAGAAACTGGATTTTTACAGAAGAGTAACATTTCCCTTCTCTAATGTGTAATCTGTTTGTGTGTGTGTGTGTGTGTGTGTGTGTGTGTGTGTGTGTGTGTGTGTGTGTGTGTGTGTGTGTGTGTTATCAGGGCTGTGATAAGAAGGCCAATGTGTGGGACATGCGCTCTGGACAGAACATTCAGTCTTTTGAGAGCCACGAGTCCGACATCAACTGTGTAAAGTGAGTCCAGCTGTTTGATGAGAACAAAAGTCTCACAGTGCCTTACTGTTCCATAAAGTGGGAGATTAAATGACATCCTCATACATCTGCTACCGCTGTTACAAATGGAGACCTAAATGATATAACTCCACCCTCAGATTATCAAAATGCACAATGAACAAAGGCATTTAACCTACCCATGTCCGCTCACATGCTCATTTTATAGGTGAAATACTGAATTAAATGGAATCTGCATCTAATCTGGTCTAAAATAACTTTTAAAGTGAGCCTCCCAGTTATCTAGGTTTGTGGAAAAGACTGTGCAGTTTGGGATGCACTAAGTTATCTTTCCCAAATGTGCAAAATAAAGAGAACATAATTCAGCTTCAGCTATGTTTTGGTTTTGTTTTTTAAACTGAGATTAGTTTATCCTCTGTATTACAGTAAGATCAAGTTTCAGCCCTGTGATGCAGCAGAATTACTCACTTATTTAAAATGATTCATCAAGTTTCTATCATGTATAGAAATCTCATTTGTTCAGCACCTCTAACTCGAGCCTTGTGTGTTTAGGTACTATCCCAGTGGAGATGCATTTGCCTCTGCCTCAGACGATGCCACAGTGAGTCATATGACCTGCTTATGATCTGCTGGTCATGTCAATATGTGTCCTGTGCAAGATAGTTAAATTGACATCCTCAGTGTGTGTGCAGAGAGTCAGTTGATTTATTGGACTCACTCTGAATCACTTTAATGATGTGGTGAACTCACTGACCTCAGTGACCGGGACATTGTGGTACTGGTAGTCTATAGAAACAACACAAACAAATATGTAAAATCAATGATGTGTGCTGACAAGCTACAAAGTAAATCTATGATATACTGTAATATTTCCTGCTGTAATCTGAGACTACTGTTGCCAAACTACCTTTGTGTGTCCTGTCTGTGTCTGTGCTGTTGCGTGTTTATTGGTGTCCCTCAGTGCCGTTTCTATGATCTGCGAGCTGATCGTGAGGTTGCTGTCTACCAGAAGGACAGCATCATATTCGGTGCTTCCACCCTGGACTTCTCCCTAAGTGGTAAGGACTTTGTAAAGCACCCAACCATTGATAGTGTGCTGAATAAGCACTACTCATCAGCATCTACTTGGAAAGTTAACAGTCCCCAAATGTAATGTATGTAATCTACGTAATGTAATCTAATCTATGTATGTAATAAAAAATGTAATCTCTGTCTGATAATTTCATCTGATCCTTTGTCTGTCTCTACTTCCTCTTATTCCAAATTACCCACTTCCTCCTGTCCTTTCTCTCCCTCTTCCCCCCTCGCCTCCAGGTCGCCTGCTTTTTGCTGGTTATAATGATTACACCATCAATGTGTGGGACGTTTTGAAAGGAACTCGTGTTTCAGTCCTGTTTGGCCATGAGAACCGCATCAGCAGATGCAGGGTGTCACCTGATGGCACGGCACTCTGCACAGCTTCCTGGGACAACACCTTACGGGTGAGTTGGAGTTTCCCTTCACAGCAGGACTTTACCATCTCGCTGTTGTTCATGTTTAATTTTTTTTTTACACACAAAACCACAACAGCTGTGTTTAACAGAACATTTATTTTTAATATTAACATATGAATAATGATCTTATCTTTTCTGTGAAAAGGGTTAAGATTATCACTTATCAGATGCGTCCAGTATATATGGATCATATTGATCTGAGAACTGTTGATAAGTAAGGTTGTGCTACTTACTCACTCTAACACATTTGAGAATCAAGTGTCAGGAAATCTAAACGTGGCCAACTATGTCCTAATTTTAACATAATACATTTATGTTGTATGTTGAACTTGTTATTAAAAAAAGTTCGTTTTATCGTTAAATGATTCTTCACCCTTCTCTCATGCAGATTTGGTCCTAGAGCTGATATCACAGTTCCAGTGATGACGCCACCAGCATTATGAAACCAACACTACTGCAGGAGTGTGTACATTCAAACCTTCACGTGATAAACACACAGAGGCTTAAAACCTACAATGTCTCTGCTGAATGAGACTGTATCATTGTGTCAAAACTATAGAGTGTGTATTCACTGAAGAGACAGTCAAGTATGAATTCCTAATCTGTGTTATTGTTAGCGTGATGGCTGACTGTATAATTACGAGATTATTGCTAATTTAGTGGGAAATAATTGTGAGTGTAAACAGCCACATCTGTTTTCTCTGTCAATGATAGTCTTGTATATTATGTACATGAGTTCACTGTTATCTTTCCTGTGAGAACCAAACCTGTCCAGGATCATACTGTAGGTCTACACGCTGTATTTGTTGTCACTGTGGCACTATGCCATAGATATTGTCAGTTTTAATGTAGCCACAGATTTTTCGTATTTCAATACCTCAACAGCTTAGATTGATTTCTTGTTAGAAAAATAAAAGAGGAGTTTCAGTATCTTTCTGTTTGTTCGTTGTACCTTTGTTTTCAGTTCTTACAGCCTCAAAGGAAGCCTCATATTCAGGTGGAGCCAAAACATAAAGGTGACCCGACATGTCTGTGGATGAACAAAATACACTGATTTAACTTATAGTGCCACACAAGCTATATTTAGCTGCAGCCTCCTGGCACTGAGGCTGACCTAGATTCATTCCCAATGGCTTAAATTTGCATTTCTGCTTTTCTGTGGAAAGGAGAAATGTAAATAACCTGTGACCTGATGATTCTGTCATTATGGTCCTCTTCTGCTATTTTTCTTACAGGTTGTTCCTGTGAGTGTGTGTGTGTTTTGAAGACAAGATAGAAGATATCCCAAGAAAAACAGTTATCCTAGTAACAAAAACACAACTAAATGGGCTCCAGGGAAACTACACGACTGAATAATGCTTCTTTGGTTTCGCTTTGTGCCACCAGGGGGCGTTGTATTGCATTACAGCTGCAACAGGAATGTCTGGCTGTCTTTTCTATGAAAGGTCCTCAGGAACAACTTCCATAATTTATGAAAGCATATCCTGGGAGAAGAGCACTATCACACTCTAAAGATGAGAGAAACCCATTTATATTGAATGTTTTATATTATTTACTGCAATTTGTATTACATCACAGCTAACTATTCTTTGCCATCATTCCTGGCATCGAATGGTTTTCATTCAACTCTGAATATGATATGGAAATCTATTGGCAGACTCTCAAAACTTAAAAAGTCTGCATGAACTTTTACTGATATCACTTGTAAATCACGTGTAAAAATATGACAGGCCTACAGTTACGTCAGTATAACAGCATTTCATGTAATTTTATACCCCTAAGTGGGAGGATATACTGCGTGTGCTTTCATGTTTTTGTCCTGTTGTTGACGTCTGTGTCCTCAAAGCGTTATTGATCAGACCATCTCTCCATCTTACGTGTCTTTATTTTTTGTAAACAATGGCCAAAGGTCATCCTACTTTATCCACATCATCACCTTACGTATCACACAACATCCCCTGAGTGTTGAGAATATATATGAACTGTTTTTATATCATAACTGAAATGTGGTGACAGCCGCTAAAACAAAAACTGATCAATAACTGCACATGAGGTTATGAGTTTCTAATAAAGAGCTACAGTATCCTTGCTCCTTTCACTTTGAAATAAAAACCCCATCTGAGGTGCAATGAAAGCCACCGAAATTTCAGTTTGAGATAATCAAAATAATGTTTCCCAGCAGCTCATCTCATGAGTCACAGGCCATCTGGGGATTTATAGGGTGCATTATCTATCTGATTTTCTTGTTTATATTTCAATCTGGATTTAATGTTTTTTGGAAATCAAACTGGGAAACACCCAGTGGGAAACACCAAGGTAAAGAGAGAGGATGGTGAAAGACGGGAAGAGAAAATTCACTAAGGGATGAGAGGAAGGAGGGGTTTTACCACGCAGAGGAAGTACCCAAAAATATCAACAGATGCACTAACTACCTGAACCATTTGCTTTGACTGCTACATCTCTCACTTCCTCATACTGATCACTGAACCGGTCCGTCTGTGCGTATGTGCAGTTTACAAACTGTGATATGACACAGAGAATGAGAGAAGTGAGACTGTTTGGTGATGAATGAAACCAAATTGTAAAATTACAAGTCTGCGTCAAAACAGAGGTGAAACCTGGCTGCTCCAGCTGATTACATCATCAATTAATTTAAATAAACGTGTTATGTGTGAGAGCATGTCATTAAATTTTGCTGTAATGAAAATAAGCAATGGGTGGATACTGAAACAATGGACCCCTGGGCACAAATATGCAAAGGGCCCAACCACCTCTCATGCACAGGGGCATGACACACAGACTTTGTGGTTTTGTCTATTTATATATTGTTGCTTTGCATCTTTTGTAGTCATAGTTCATCTTTTGCATGCCTTTGTGGACATTTTGAGTCTCTTCCCGGTTGGTACATGTTACCGTAATTTGAGTGACATTTTGCAGGTGAAGGCCAGGGTCCCTTGACACTTTGGGCCCCTAGGCCAATATATCTTTCTTTTACATCATCTCAGGCTGCTGTGTCTCCTGTGACCCATGACTTTGTGTTACAAAATTATATTTCTGTAAAGAAATCAACCAGTATTATACGCCTCAAAAACTGTGTCATGTAGTCACAGTAATTTTTCAGGGATAACGATAAAGGTTGCGTCATCAGTAGCTCACAATACTCGTGAAATGTAGCCCATGGGCCTCATGATGATAACTACTTTCATATTGTTTTATTTTTTTAACTCATCTTTTATTTTAAAAATTCAGGACCACATATTAAAACACACAAATGTACCAACACACCCACATTCAGCTCACATAATCTACTTGCACTTCATGGTTGGAACAAAAAAAAAAGAAAAGTAAATAATAATAGAGGCACATAACAATAATAATAATACAATAATGCTAATAAATCGGAAGGGAAACTAAAATTACAGATCATGTTCTTGAGTATTTAATTAACTGATTGGCTTATAAATGTCAGAGATAAGAGCTGACGTTTTCAAGATGCTCCAATTTTTTTTTCTTAAAAAAATTACCTCCACAATTAATCAGCTTATTCTTTGCAGATTATTTTTGTATTGATCAATTAGTTGATTAGTGTTTTGATTATTCCCTGTGAGGCCCTGGTTTTATTTACCTTAAAGACTGATTTTAGAGTTGCAGTCTTCTGACACCTCGACTATACAGGCAAATAAACAGCTTTCAACTCAACTATATATTGGACCCTTATTAATGTATTTAAAACCTACACATTCTGTGGCAAGACAGTTCATTTTAATAACTAAATTTAGCCTCAATTACTGTATTTATTCCAACCACTTTGGGGTTTCCGTCACACCTTATAGTGCTGATTTCACTTTTCAGTGGGCGAGGTGCGGGGCCATCAGTGTGTTGTGACGGGAAATTTGTGGGGGTTTTCTGGGTAGCAGATGTATAACTAACCGGAGGAGGAGTCAGATGGTCGATCACAGTGCAGCAGGCAGCTGAAGGGAAGCTGAGAGTGTAGAGAGGTTCTCCTTCCGCCGTCCGTATGTGCAGAGAGCAGTCTGATATCGCTGGGAGGGTAAGCTTTTGTCTCTTTTACGCACGGAGAACACTGTTTCACCTGCTTTTATATGCGGACTGGTGCAAATGTAAAACTCTTACCACGCAGAGGTGTTTGTGTAATGTCAGAAAACGGCGTTTAACGCGCTGATGTGGCTCTCGTAGTGGAGCTAGCTCATCGTAGCCTGTGTGAATGTGGTCCTTTGTGTCCTCCATTGCTCTGGTGACAGATCAACGGGTAACGTTAGTTAGCGGAGGGAAGGCAGCAGGGGCCGGCTAACCAACTGCAAGTTCACCGGTTAAACCCCGAAACAAACGGCTAACTGACGCTACGCGACTCTCACATTATGGTGTTATTTATACCGGGTTTAGAGGCTATTGAGTCCACGCAGCTGTATTTAGTCTCCAGCATCATCCGGCTCGCATTAACCGACAGCTAACGTTCACACCAGCCGGCTCGTTTCCGTACTTGACGCTCGTGCTAGCGCTGCTGTTAGCTGCCTAACCTTCAGCACTAGCGTTAGCTAACATAACGTTACCTTAGCAAGATGATTTTGACACCTGGCTGAATTATAATGCAGGACACTAGGCTCTGAAGCTCACTATATATTATAATTTTCTCACCTTCTCGCTTCGTAAAACATGAAACACTGCCAGTATTTGTATCAGAATAACGCCATTAAGTTATTTCTAAGGGAAGCTAATGCTGACTGTTAACTGTGCAGAGCTTGTGCCTTTTTAATTGCATGATGTGCTAATTTGGAAGTAACTGCTAATTGGTGTAAAGCTGTAACTGCTGATATACTGATTACTCAATTGGCACAAAATTGTTGAGGGGATTTTTTTTCCAAGTTAAACCTCTGCGTTAAAACAAAAAACACATGTTAAATTCAATACATGTAACTTTTAAAGTGTTGTTTGACAAAACAAGGATTGTGTAGATGTCACTTTGGGCCCTACAAATGTTGATGAGTATTTTCACAGTTGCTGTAGGTTGTACAGGCAGACTAATAAGTGTGGAGGAGATATTTTGTGTGGTAATATTGTACCAATACATGAGTGCCAAGTATAGATTTTTTTAATTCTATAAATTGTTAATATTGTAAATACAAATTATACTTTATGTAGCCTACTAGAATAATAAAACATTCACTTTTCCACCACTATAGACTAATTTTGCTGCAATAAAAATGACTCAAGTAAGATGAATAGACTGGAAACATTAGGTTAAAACAGACTGTTGACAAAGTTTCCTTTTTGGAGACATAATTTGCATTGAACAAGTTAATTAATTACAATATATAGCAGTATCTGTTATTGCCATTCTCTGCAAAACATTTAAAATGGCAATAATATTGTATCATGACTTAAATATTGTGATAATATCAGTATCATTGGGACCCTGGTGATTTAAATTTCAGTGTGCCATTGGCAAATAAATTGATAATGTAAATTATGGTAAGTCGCACCCCTGAACTGGTTGCCCCTCTTTACAGTCACATCAACAAACCAGTATAATGTCTTGATCCTCACATGTCAGCAGGCACCCTTACATTATAACAGTCAGTGAACTGTCTTATTTTTCCCCTTCTAGAAAATGTCGTGCGGGCTGTGGAAAGAGACCCTGGCTCTGGCAGAGGACTACCTGTCCCTGTGCTGCACAAGCCCACAGCCAGCACCTCCACCTCCCAGCGAGTCAGCCGCTGCCATGAGGCGCCTGGCGCAGGACATGGAGACGCAGCACCAGGCTCGCTTCCACTCCCTCGCTCAGACCTTCCTGAGGCAGTGTGGGCCGGACCCCTGCTCCAGCCTCAGGAAGGTGATGGAGGAGCTGGTGGGAGATGGACACTTGAACTGGGGGAGGGTTGTTTCCCTTTTCACCTTTAGTGGGGTGCTGGCCAGACAGCTGCTGGAGCAGAAGGGCGTGAAGCCGGGGCTGGACCCCAGGCAGGGGCAGGAACTGGGACAGGAGCCTGGAAACTGCAGGGGACTGGCAGAGACCATAGCTGATTACCTTGGATAGGAGAAGAAAGACTGGATGCTGTAGAATTACGGATGGGTAGGTCATAACATGTCTGCTCCTACACTGATTGACTCTTACAGGCGATACTGCAGAGCTGAGTCAACACAGGCGTTGTAGATTAGAGAGGTATTTTGATTGTGTCTTGGGCGGTGAGCCAACTTAAAACCGAACTGTAAAAATCCCAGTAAGACATAAAGCGAAAGTGCTGTTTTTAAACTTTCGGTGTTGGAAACCACCTAGTTTGATAGGATCATGTTTGCTTCCTGCTCTGCTTTATAGTCAGATCTATGTGTAAACGTGGCTTAAAAAATGGCCAGGGCTCAGTTTAGATGCAGCCTTTTTATACTTCACTGTTTGCCGATGAGATGAGCGCTCAGACATCTCATGTGGCTGCTGTGATTATATGAATTGTAGAGTAGCAATAGGCCAGATTGTGAGGAATGTAGTCTACAACACGGCAACCCTCAGCAGTGTAAATTCAGTGCCATGATCAAACAGTGTTGGGCTTCAGATTATCAGTTTTGTAATGGTTAAACAAAAGCTGTGTTGTCAGGCAGCATTGGACTGTATACTTGTTTAGCCACTGACAAAGATCATTTTAAGTCTGCTTGTTGTGGCCTATTTAACTGGGAAAAAAACTTCAAGGGATAGTTATGATAGACTCTGGATAGTCCAAGGTCCCAGAAGCCTCACCAAACCGAACGCAACTGCAGTTGAATGTCTGCTTTTGTGAATGGGCTTGCCCTGGCCCTCGCCCAAACACCCACGTAAACACACACTCACACAAACACACACACGCACCCCTCCCTCCCTCGCTCCCTCCTTTCTTCAGCTGGCAGCTGGTTTCAACAGACACATAACCAGCTCAGCCAGATGGACTTTGTAGTAACAGTCAAAGCTTCTGTGTGTTGAATTTGGCTTTAGACGTATTGAAAGTTAGCCTGCTATGACTATAAAAACAAGCAGCTGCAAAGAAGCAAAACACCTGGAGCTGCGAGCAGGTGCACTCACTGGTCGAATGTGTGGCTTCAGTTTGAAAACATGATGAAGAAACGTACATCTGCAGAAGGGGCTGAACGGCATCTGGCTTACCCAGTTTTTATTTTCTTGCTAATGGAGCAGAAGAAGCTAGAATGAGTTCATAACCAACACAACCAAACTGAATAACTTCTGTATAGTCTATAGAAACTGGCACATTTTTCCATAACTTCAGGTTGACACTTTGACGTTATTTTTCTTACTTGAAGAAGTGCTGTGCTGTCAGGAAATTTGAAAAGTTGCTGATATCAGCGGCACTCAGTGGAAATATTTTCCTGTGTTTGTGGAGAAACACGAGGCTGTCAGTGACTGTGACAGATTTTCCAAAATATATTGTATAATTGCCAGCAGGTGTCAGCTAAGCCACTGTTAGTTTGAAGTCATTTTGGCAGCTAGTACTTTCTCTTTTTGTTGTGTAAAGTCTACAGTGTATGCAGAAGAACTGAAAGTAGCAGATAAATATTCTCTCTTGCTAGTAAACAAACATTTTCTAACCATTTCTTGTTTGTTTTTGTCTCCCATAGGAGGGTTTCTGTAAGTTCTCCCGCAGTGCCAGAGAGGTGAGTCAGGACTCGTCCATGAAGACAGCGCTGTTTGCTGCTGCTGGTGTCGGCCTCGCTGGACTCACCTTCCTCCTGGTGCGCTAGCTAGCCATCTACACCCTTAACACATCCTCATTCATGTTCTCATTTCGTTTGGCACAATTAAGTAGACATTTGAATTCTAACATCAATGCTGCAAATCTAATCTGTAGTGAATTCAGGGTTGTAATCTCAAGTCATCAACTGAATGTTTGCACATACTCAGACTCCCCCTCTCCCATATACACACACAGTAATACTGACATTTTGTCACTTGCTCCTTAAGATTGTAAAAATGATCTCAATGCCTTCATAAGTTTTGGAGTGAGTGACATCAGCCTGCATATCTTAGACAGTTTAATTACTAAAGCACAGGTTTCTGCACAGAATCATCTTGCTCGCAAAGTTTTGTATTTTAAGAGATGCAGCTAAAAGACTTTGTTTCAATTTCCCCACAGCTTTTGGTTTTGATTTGAAAATTGTCAGCTGCCTTTTTATTCATGTGTTTACCTGAGTTGTGTATGTGGTATAGAGCAATTCTAGTGTACAATGTATAAATTAATATATTATATTTATATGAAATGAAACTGTAAGCAGTGGCCCCTTTTTTCTAACCGATCCACAGCTAATTCAGTTGTTTCATTGTTTTCAAGTCCGTCCTGCATTCATGTGAAATGTCTGTGATTTACATGGGTCAACAGAGCTGGATACAGTGCTCAGTACAACACAACGGTGCTATGATATGTTGTGAAATGTTTCTTATATCAATCTACCAAACCAGGGACCAATCCGATTTCAAACATATTGCTATCTGAACAAACCGTTGCTATGGCATTTCTCCCCCCCAACAGATCTCTTAAACATTATATTTTTACATTGTGTTTGTCTATTTATTTCACTGTTTTTGTAATAAAAATGAAGCGATCACGGAGTTTGTGATTCTTGTGATTGAGTGCACTGAAGTCAGTTTGAATTTTCTGTGTGAAATAGCACCTTCTACAGCTTTTCCCCTTCACTGTGTAGGCAGCATGTGAGAAGTGTTAGAGGAATATGGATAGTAAATGATCCACCCTCCTTTCATATGCAGACATATTGTCATAAATAAGATATGTTCTGCTGTCTGCCTCTGTGCTCCTCTGACCATCACAGTGCTCAAGTTACGCAACAGGGACCTCATGCACGAAACACACAAAGGCTAAAATTTGCCTCATCATACATAATCAACTTGCTTATCAGGGTGCTTTTAATTTTGCAGACTGTTAATTTATTGAAGCACTGTACTTGAACACAGATTTGAATTAATTGTACGACACTGGATTGCCAATATACATATGTACCTTACACTTAGAGTAGCTTCAAAATATTGCAGTTTCAACCCAACTACATTTAGTTACAGCTACTTTGAAGATCAAGATTTTTCAAAGTAAATATATGATGCACTGTTACAACTTTAACTTTCAAAAGTGTATTTGAGATAAGCTTCACTTCAACAGTAAAACGTCTATAATAATAGTAAAACTATAACAAAGATCGTTTCACTGCTGTGCTGTGCCAGGGCAACAGCTTTGGTCCCTGTTTACTTCCTGTCAACAACCAGAGCAACAGAAAACAAAAGGTCCTATGAAGAATGTTTTTGTTGTCAAGTGTGAAACAGTCTGTAACAATCACCTAATGTACCGGCACTTTGGCATCTATGTACATTTAGCTTCCAGTACCTCTAGACTCAACTTAAAATAGGAAAACACTGTGGTATTATTTTAACTAATTAAAATTCTTCATTACTTCTTTCTCTTCTGTTGCACAGCCAGATAATGTTTTGGAATATATGATAAACTCCTGTTACCTCTAAAACTGGCTCGGACACTCGTCATCTAAATCAGGGGCGTCAAACTAATTTTAGTTTGTGAGCCATGCACAGCCCAACTTGATCTCAAGTGGGTCAGACCAATAAAACCATTGCAACATAACCTATAAATAACAGCAGCTCTGACTTTTCCCCTCTCTCTCCCCTTTAAACAAGCACAGGTCCATCCTGTAAACATTCGCCCTTTCTTTAAACAGATGAACAACCTGAGATGTCTAAAGAAAAATAAGGACAGTTTCAATAATCTGTGAATTTTTTAGCGTCAGTATTCTTTTAAGATAGAATTAAGATAAAGATGGTTTTGTACTGAGGCTGCTGATAAACAATATTTTGTTAATATCTATAGGTGTTTTTTATTTTTCAAAGAGATATATTCTGTTCAGGGTGGAAAGGCCTCTGAAGCAGCTACTTACTGTTTCACTTGCTCCTCTCAGCCTAGTCATGGACTGGACCCTTTAGCGGACCGGTTCTGGCCCACAGGCTGCATATTTCACACCCCTGATCTAAGAGTAAATAGAACAACAAAATATTTACTGTAAATATTAATAAACAAAAGGACAGTCCAAAATGTGTCCCTGCTGTGGCTTTGGCAACATACCTGTAATGTAACTGCAGGATATCTTCAAACACATCAGGGATACACTGCATACAAGAATACAGTGGCATTGAGGGTGTATTTTATATATGGCCATTTTTAGCAGATAATTATCATGAGACATATATACTTTGACTTAAAGAAGCTCTGTGGAAGTCATAGAAAAAGATAAGATATGTTTAACAATCGAGGGGAAGTCACAAACTTGACACTCCAATGAGGTCATTGTGCCTGCATCTCTCTGACGTCTCACACACAGCACACAAAGAGCCTATGTGTTGGTCTTTCCATTCATCATGAGCACTGAAACTGATCATTTCCCCCAGTTTACAAACACCCACACACACGCACTATACGCACACACTCCCACATTGAGTATTGTCTCTACAAGGGTCACAACACTCAGAGTAGTACACATTGTTTGTGAAAAAGAGAACCACGACAGCCTCTGATGTGGTGATCTGTGTTTCCTGTTGATAGTTATACTCCACCAGCGAAACCCCGACAGTGTCACAAACAGCAGACAAATCTCTTGTTATTATCATTATCTTGTTTATATTATGGATTATATGCTGCAGAGATTACATGGACAGCAGCCCTCTGTAAGTGATTTTGAAATCAATCTAGTCGGCTTAAAGAGCCAAAGTTTAGAGCCACAGTTTATGTGCTTTTTATTGTTTTAGTCCCTAAGCTGATTAATATCTGTCCCTTCAGACGATAAGTCTGCTGATATTGTTCTTTTTTTTTAGTGTCAACAAATCCCATGACAAAACTGACCCTGGTACCTAGTACTCTCTGTGTAACAAAGCCTGATATAGTTAGTGTCACTGTGCCATCCATTGACCTTTACTATGATGGGCACTGCAGTTTATTGTGAGTCAGTCACCGATACTCACTAGAGCACCAAATCTGATGCTGAAAATTTCCATCAATAAATACACAAATATTTCCTCCCGTCTGATTAACAGCTGCTAAAAACTACAGCACATAGCTCTGTTAGGAAACTGGTTCATCTCAGAAAACAAAGAAGGAAACCATACATCTGTGACCCATTTTTAATGATGTATGTTTTCAATAGGAAGCAATAAGCTTTAGGCGACAGACAGGCAGGGGGATGACCCCATAAGAGTAACGAGGAACATGTTAAAGTCTGTGACCTCAGGGCTGACCAACACAACAGCATATGACAGACAGCTGGTGCAGATAATGTCAGACACGGGCCTCATGCAGGAAGTGAAATATGAACAGATTTTCTCATATTTTTTGTTCATATCCACAATTTGTTCTGAAATTCACCAGTGTTTTCTTATTTTTGCTCTTCTCTTAGGTAAAAAAAAATGTCACGAGAGCACTCTTAAGAAAATAAGTTTCAAACTTGAGAAGCATAAAAAATGTCATCAAATGCAGATTATTATGTTGTTGAGTAATTACAATACTTGGATTATTCAATCTGTGAGCTAAAGACATGTTAATGTACTTGATCCATTGATCCCAGTTACTGTAATTTCACTTACCGTGTGTCCCTCTGCTGGCCAGTGCTGGAATGTAACTAAGTACACATACTCAAATACTGTACTCAAGTACAATTTGAGGTACTTTTATGTTACTTGAGTATTTTGATCTCATGCAGCTTTCTACTTCTACTTCTATGTATTGTATTATTCTGTGCTCAGTAATCTTACACTTACTGTTTTAATTCTCAAAGCCTAACCAGGGACAGGGGTTACAAACTGGCTGAGGCTAAAAACCTGTGTGCATAAATTCTGCTTTGTATTTTACATATGAAGCAATGTCTTGTGCATTTGTCCTTGTCAAATAAACAAGTAAATAAAATACACTTCAGAGGGAAATATTGTACTTTTCACCCCACTAAAATGATTTAATAACTTCCTTTACTAGTTGCTGTAATTTCAGTTCCTGTGCGTCCCTCTGCTGGCTGATATGTAGATGATAGGTAACTGAGAGCACTCTTGAAACAGTACAAGTTTGACACTCGCAGAAAGCTACATTGAGAATATAAAGCATGAATTGTTTTAGGTGCGTTAACCACACCAGCATTAAAGGAGATAGTTCAAACAGGCAGCTATATTATTTACATCCCACAGTGATTTCTCAGATATGAGTTGATTTTATCTGCTGGAAACAGAGGGACATGTGAGCAGGAGCAGTTCAGGAAGTCTTGCTGATCTCTGTTGAGATCACTGATCACCACACACACAGAAATTTGACTACAGACTTGCGTAGCCTTCCTCTCCAGAATAACTCAGCACTGTTAAATAAGTAGTGACAAAATGATTGTTGTTTTACCAGTGATATTTTATTGCATTTCAAGTGTTAAATGGAAGTGATTATAAGTGATACAATGGTATAACAGTGGTGTGAGTTGTTTTTAAAAGTTCATATGTATTTCCAAAGATCTCATAATATAATCAGGTAATAGTGCATGCACATGTTTGAGAAAGCAGGGCATATGTGGCAGGCATGGATATAAAATTGATGTGTTATGTTAGAATTTAATGAGTCTGTGTCTATGAAGTATTTTAGAATATAAATGCAGATGTAGAAATACAGGCATTGATAGCTGAATGGGGTGGTCATCTATACAGCAAATGCACTCTGTACGGGGCTTTAATAACATTGAAAAAGCTTTTTTTTGTTTGTTTCCAAATCAGAGAGGAAAATAGTGGCACACTTTATGTTCGACCACCCTCAATGTAAAGAATAATTCAACATCATTGGAAATACGCTTATTTTGCTCTTGTGCAGAGGCCATTGAGATGATCGATACCACTCTCATGTCTGTGCGGTAAATATACAGCCACCACCAGCTGGTTAGCTTAGCTTAGCATAAAGACTGGAAGCAGGGGGAACAGCTAGCCTGGCTCTGTCCAAAGGCAACAAAACCTGCCCACCACAACCTCTGAAGCTCACTGATTCACATGCTCCTGTATATCTTGTTTGATCTGAACAAAAACCAGAAGTACACAGGTGACATTTGCCATTTTACAGAGGGGTTGTGGGCCGGACTATTTCATGGCCTGGACCAGTAGCACGACTCCAGCAGGTTACTGGTCCAAGCCAAGAAACAGTCCGGCCCATAACCTCCTGTCAACGGCAACTTGTGATCTTTACACTCTGCTTTTTGTGCAGATTAAACAAACCAGATATCACATGTCAATCAGTGAGCTTTAGAGGTGCTGCTCTGCAGAGTTTGTTGACAGGACGGAGCCAGGCTGGCCGTTTCTCCCAGTTTCCAGTCTTCATGCTAAGCTAAGCTAACCAGCTGCTGGTGGTAGCTCCATCTTCATCGTACAAACATGAGAGTGGTATCCATCCTCTCATCTGGCTGACTCTTGGCATGAAAGCCAATAAGCCTATTTCCAGAAATGTCAAACTGTCCCTTTAATTTGTGCCCTGAGATGTCACAAACCTTAAACATTTGGAGTGATCTAAACAGAGAAATATGAAATATATGAAAGAGTTACATTTTCAGATTTTCCATTCCTGAGTAAATGCAGCTGTAGATAGGTTTGATATTTGAGTAAATGGCAGACAGACATGACGAGAGCAGTTCCTCAGGCTCCAGCCGGCTGAAAAGCTTCTAGGCTTGCATCATGAACACACTGCGTGGCTTTTAGTGAGTCCATTCATAAACAGAAGTGCAGATCAGCGCCTGGCTCCTCAGAGTTGCTCTCATCTTCTTCTCCTCTTTGTCTGTATTCACAGTGAAAAGTAATGGTCTGATCTTCTTCTCGTGGCTGACGGTGACACTTGAGGGTTTTAATTTATGTTCAATTACAATTTCAAAAATGTTTTAATGTCATATTTTAATGTTTGAATTAACTTTTATATTCCGATAGAGAGGTGTGAGAGAATGTAGTCCGAGCCATAAAGATCAAACCATTGTTCTTGCAGTGTGAATACAGCTGGTGTTTTAACCTCCATCTTCTAATGCTTAGAGCCCTTTGCAGAAGCTTTTTCTTTGTCAATTATCTTCTGCACCTTCTCCGCCACCTGATAACATAAAACACAAAACATTTTTAAAGTTAGGACAGTTGACTTTTCTCAAAATCTCCTGAGAGTCCACCACTTTGATCCAAACTGAAATATCTCAACAGTTAATAGATTAACTTTACTGCACACATCAGTGTTCCCCTCAAGATGAATTACATCACCATCACTAGTTATATTTTTTATTATTTTACCCAATGACTATTTTATTCTTACTATTATTATACACAACTGTGAACAACATAGGTAGCTGTAATGTGTCATGTTAATTATTGGCTGGATTTTTGTATGAAGAGTTTTCTAGATGAAGAAAAAACAAATGTTCCTTGAGATACAAATGTTATTATGACCCTAACTCTCAGTTATGATCTGAACTGTTAATGGAAATGTTGTCGGTCTAAAAATGTGTAACATAACTCATTTACCAGCAGTTCCTTCAAATGAATTTAAACAGATATTTTTATGTCATACTGTAAATAAGATGTCACTTTTAACAAATCGTAGATATCCATCTCACTAACACACTGACCGTCTTAGAAGTTGGAAACAGCCCCGTTTTAAACCTGGAGTAGATCACTTGACCGTTCACTGACACCTCAAAGCTATCTGTGGGGGTGGAAAATGAGAAAATGAAAATGCACCCATGTCAGTTTAATATAATGGAGTTCATCATGCACACACATCATCTGCTTTGGCACCACAACCAATCAAAACCGGTTTATCTGAGAAACTGGGAACAGGATGTCACTGCTAAAAGGCTAAGTAAGGACACTGAACTCCTGTCACCACAATGAAACCTGAGAACAAACACAGGCATATTTTCACAGTATGCTTTGAAAGACATATTTGGCACAGCAGTAACTGAACAACTGAAACAAACAGGGCTGTAACTGGTTTTCTATGCCTTCGTGCCAGTTATAGCCATATCTGGAGGCATGCTGTTCTCAGGTTGTTGTCCCATTCTCATAAACACAGGATCTCAAGAACTTCTAGAAGGAATTTCTTTTAAAAAATTGGCACAAATGTCCCCTTGGACTTGGCGATGAATTGATTAGATTGTGGTGTTCATAGGCCAAAGGTCAAAGTCACTGTGACCTTGTCTTTCTTATTTGTGTGCTCACAATAACTCAAGAACACCTTGAGTATTTTTTTTTTTTTTTTTTCAAATTTGGCAAAAACTTTCACTTGGACTAAAAAATAAACTGCTCAAAAGTTGGTGGTCGAAGGTCAAAGTCACTGTTACCTCACAAAAATGTTCTTTGCCATAACTCAAGAATTCATACACTAATTATGATGAAAATTCACACAGATGTCTAATGAGATATAACAATAAAGCAATGACATTTTATATCCAAAATGTCAAAGGTCAACTTCACAATGGCATCATAATATTCTGTATAAACCACTTTTCTGGCCATTACTCAACGTCATAACTCAGGAACAGAGGAGGAGACATTTGGTCAGATACTGAATTATTAAATAATTATTACATTGAATAGATCTTCTGTGCTGCCAGGGGGAGACGTGTGTGAAGCATCCATGTTTTCAAAGACGTGGATGTAAACTATAACAGCAACTTGAGTGGTGCACTGAAGCAAACAAATGCAGGGCCTAGTCTTAACTTTTTTTTTTAACTGAGAGTAATTTTTTTTTTAAAACTTAGTGGCAGGAGTTGGCCTCCGAACAGGACTGCATGAGCGTAGAAAGAAAAAGCAGCTTACTTGGCCTCCCTCTGTGTCCCTGGACCGTCACGCCATGGACCATGGTTGGGATGTCCCTGGCAAGCTTGTAGAGCTGCCCCGCAGAGGCTCATCATCCACTGTAGCAAATAACAACCTTATTACTGCCACATACAAACTCTCATACTCATAAAGGATTTCCGCACAGGTCAAAATATGCTGAATTTAAAGCTGGAACTCAATGCTGAGAGAAACAGGCTATTTCTGCATTTATAACCTACATGAAGTAAAATATGTGGCCTACATACGTAACGTTAAGTCCAGCTATATAATAACTCTACTGCTTTGTGCTTGATTTTCCTACAACAACAACAACAACAACAACAAACCTCATACATACTCAGACAGACTTACACAGGAATAATTCCTCTTAATCATCACTAATGACCCGCTAGGAGTGTGTGTGTTAGTGTTTATCTGCACACTCTGCTCTCTGCCTGTAGGTACTTGTCTTATTTTGTTGTGTTCAGGACGCTCATGGGTGTGTACCCCTGCAGCGCTCAGGTGAAGTTGGAGTTTTATATAACAGTAGAGACCAGCTGCTAGACTTGCAGCCGACATCTAAGAATCACAGCACCAAAAACCCCCCCACATATATAGAGAGGCGATACACCAAACGAAAGTGAATCTGGGGTTGGCTTTTTTCCTTCACTTTCTGTGGCCTGCATGTTTACAAACAATAACAGACAATCCAACACAGTAGGAGTCTACACAAACATATCTTTACTTTGTCCTCAAGCTTCTCTTTGTAATATTAATGTTAGTTAAAATGGAAAATAAAATCTGAGGCATCAAGCAGCCTTTAGACATGTAATGTACATTATGTATTTTCTGCCAGGTGAACCTGGACTACACCCTAATTTGAAATCAAACATGAATCTAGCTCCCAATGTTAATTACTTTATTATTATCCTCACTACAACATTTAGCAGCACATTATAAAGTCATAAACTCACCTATATTCAACGACGACTATGGTCATGGTTCTGCTGCAGGTCTGCGCGCAGCTGTGTGCACTGTAGTTGATGCAGAGCTGGAAACTTTGAGTCCGAAGATGAGCTGTATGTAATGAAGAGTTGTGTTTGTCGGAGTATTATAAGGTAAACCACACCCAATGGGAGGGTAATCCAGTCAGTCGGGTATATACATCATACCTGCCACCAGTATTATTTAGGATAATTACACGTTCTCTCTCTCATGCAGTGTCATGCAAGGTTCCAACACGTTTTTAAGGACAACATTTCAAAACTTTTTCCATTGAAGAACCCAGAATACATTTATGTTTTTCTTGCTGGCATATATGTAAAGAGGGGGAACACTGGGAGAGAATGAGGAAATGTGGGTGTTGATAAAGAAAATGCCACACATCAACACATATTAGAGCAATGTTACATCAGCAGCTACAGAAAATACAGTACATTTGCCTCTATGTTATATAACGTGGAGGGTTATCCATGAAAGATTATGGTAACAATTTCATTACACAAAACAGGTCAAAACATGGAAATGTCATTGTGAAATTTCATGACTTTTCCAAGTTTTCCATGACCATGGGAACTCTGAGTGTGTCACAAGAGTTACTGGATCCTCCTGTTCATACTGGCCGTAAGAGAGTCCTAACTAGTAATGCTGTTCCAATGCAGATGAAGGACAAAATTGTCTTTCACACTAAAATAAACTAATTTGAGCAACTCTGACTGCTGAAGCCTTAGAGCTTAGTAGATTTTATTTACACAGGACAAAGACTGTGCGTCTTGTCCCCCAGTCGTATACATTATTCAGTGATCTCTTCACGGACAGCATGGACAGGAGGAATGGTTACAGCAACGAGAAACTCTTTCAATATGTACCACTGTCTGTTGTGTGAACATACACTTGAAAAATGCGAACCTATCCTTTAAGGTTAAGAGGGAAAAGGTGACTGTACAAATGCCAGCTCACTGTCCTCAGCTCAACCATCACGCTATATTGCTGCTATATTAATGTTCTGAATGTCACAGACAGTGACTTTAAATAAACTGATGGCATAATCAATTCTCCACAGATGATAGGAAACTACTTTTGAAACAGTACAATTTTAAAATCACATTTTATAGTACTTCTTTTACTCCAATACATTTTAAAGGCTAATGTTTTTTACTCAGCTACTTTGACACCTACAATTACTTTGCAGACAGCTATAAAGAGAATATAAAATATAAATTGTTTTAGGTGCATTAACTAAACCAGCATTAAAGGAAACAGTTAAAACAGGCAGTTATAGGGTGTCGGTAGCTTCGTGGATAGTGCCGGTACCCCATGTATAGAGGTGCTGCCTCGCCGCAGCAGTCTTTGCTGCATGTCAATCCCCCACTCTCTCTCCCCATTTCACTCTGTCCTGTCTATTAAAGGCATAAAGGCCACAAACAATAATCTTTAAAACAGGCAGCTATATTATTTACATCCCACAGTGATTTCTCAGATATGAGTTGATTTTATCTGCTGGAAACAGAGGGACATGTGAGCAGGAGCAGTTCAGGAAGTCTTGCTGATCTCTGTTGAGATCACTGATCACCACACACACAGAAATTTGACTACAGACTTGCGTAGCCTTCCTCTCCAGAATAACTCAGCACTGTTAAATAAGTAGTGACAAAATGATTGTTGTTTTACCAGTGATATTTTATTGCATTTCAAGTGTTAAATGGAAGTGATTATAAGTGATACAATGGTATAACAGTGGTGTGAGTTGTTTTTAAAAGTTCATATGTATTTCCAAAGATCTCATAATATAATCAGGTAATAGTGCATGCACATGTTTGAGAAAGCAGGGCATATGTGGCAGGCATGGATATAAAATTGATGTGTTATGTTAGAATTTAATGAGTCTGTGTCTATGAAGTATTTTAGAATATAAATGCAGATGTAGAAATACAGGCATTGATAGCTGAATGGGGTGGTCATCTATACAGCAAATGCACTCTGTACGGGGCTTTAATAACATTGAAAAAGCTTTTTTTTGTTTGTTTCCAAATCAGAGAGGAAAATAGTGGCACACTTTATGTTCGACCACCCTCAATGTAAAGAATAATTCAACATCATTGGAAATACGCTTATTTTGCTCTTGTGCAGAGGCCATTGAGATGATCGATACCACTCTCATGTCTGTGCGGTAAATATACAGCCACCACCAGCTGGTTAGCTTAGCTTAGCATAAAGACTGGAAGCAGGGGGAACAGCTAGCCTGGCTCTGTCCAAAGGCAACAAAACCTGCCCACCACAACCTCTGAAGCTCACTGATTCACATGCTCCTGTATATCTTGTTTGATCTGAACAAAAACCAGAAGTACACAGGTGACATTTGCCATTTTACAGAGGGGTTGTGGGCCGGACTATTTCATGGCCTGGACCAGTAGCACGACTCCAGCAGGTTACTGGTCCAAGCCAAGAAACAGTCCGGCCCATAACCTCCTGTCAACGGCAACTTGTGATCTTTACACTCTGCTTTTTGTGCAGATTAAACAAACCAGATATCACATGTCAATCAGTGAGCTTTAGAGGTGCTGCTCTGCAGAGTTTGTTGACAGGACGGAGCCAGGCTGGCCGTTTCTCCCAGTTTCCAGTCTTCATGCTAAGCTAAGCTAACCAGCTGCTGGTGGTAGCTCCATCTTCATCGTACAAACATGAGAGTGGTATCCATCCTCTCATCTGGCTGACTCTTGGCATGAAAGCCAATAAGCCTATTTCCAGAAATGTCAAACTGTCCCTTTAATTTGTGCCCTGAGATGTCACAAACCTTAAACATTTGGAGTGATCTAAACAGAGAAATATGAAATATATGAAAGAGTTACATTTTCAGATTTTCCATTCCTGAGTAAATGCAGCTGTAGATAGGTTTGATATTTGAGTAAATGGCAGACAGACATGACGAGAGCAGTTCCTCAGGCTCCAGCCGGCTGAAAAGCTTCTAGGCTTGCATCATGAACACACTGCGTGGCTTTTAGTGAGTCCATTCATAAACAGAAGTGCAGATCAGCGCCTGGCTCCTCAGAGTTGCTCTCATCTTCTTCTCCTCTTTGTCTGTATTCACAGTGAAGAGTAATGGTCTGATCTTCTTCTCGTGGCTGATGGTGACACTTGAGGGTTTTAATTTAGACTAAATTACAATTTCAAAAATGTTTTGATGTCATATTTTTTTAAATTGAAAAGTATTCAGATAAAGAGCTTTGAGAGAAGCTAGTCTGAGACGTGAAGATCAAACCATTGTTCTTGCAGTGTGAATACAGCTGGTGTTTTCACCTCCATCTTCTAATGTTTAGCCAAGTTTACTCTTCACGGTCTTCGCCATCTGGTCACATAAAACACAAAACATTTTTGAAGTTAGAACAATTTACTTTTTTCATTCATTCATTCATTTTCCGAAACCACTTATCCCGTTGGGGGTCATGGGGGTGCTCGAGCCCATCCCAGCGGACTTTTTTAAAGCCATGTTAGCAGTGTAGCTCTGGGGATGGAAATATCCTGACAGCACACCACTTTGGTCCAAACTTAAATAACTTCACAACTGATGGATGAACTGCTAATAAATTTTCTACACACACACATGTTCCCATCAGGATGAACTGTAGCGCCATTTTCAGGCCAAATCTGTGATTTGTCCAATACTTGGGTTTACAAATAAATGAGCCTCAGCTGCCTTAATAATTAGTAAGTGTTAGTAATGTAACACTGTAAATTAAGATGGTGAATATGGTAAACATAATACCAGCTAAACATCAGCTCAGCTGTGCCTTACAGCCTCACAGCGCTGATAGCACGGCTGTGGACTCCTTCATTGTGGAATATGTAATTAAATTGTTTTTAATTTATTTTAAATATAAGGTAAACTCTGCTCTGTCTATTCATGTGTGTCCCAAAAAGCCAGTAACCAGAAATGTCATCAAAAAAAAAAAAAATCCTGGTTTTCCCCCTGCATTTTTGTGCCTGAATGACAGGCCACTTCTCAGTTACAAAATATAAACTATGTAATACTGAAACAGAAACTAAATTAATGGTACACTATGCACGCATTTTCGGTTACTGTTTTAAACAATATCGCCAGCAAAAGTGAAAGCCGACCACTAATGCGCTCTAGTTTGCTAGATCTGTATATATTTGGTGCTGTGTCTGTGATTTTTTAAAAATTTTTTTTTAGTCCTGACCAACCTGAGCATGTTTAGATCATTTATTATCAAAACACCAATAACAAGAAAAAAAACCTGCAACAATGTAATTACTCAAATACTATTAGCCTACGGGTTATTTAATTTTTACTGGTGTCCAGCTTGAACACAGACTGTGCATCTGCATCTCTTAAGCCACCTGTTCTGTCTGAAATGAAGGCAGACCTGATACGTGTGGTCACACACTCCTGAATTGTAAGCTTTTATATTAAAAGGCTATTATAACAATATTAATATAAAGTAGTATATCTGCTATATCATGTATGCTTTAGGTTGGTGCATATCAAAGATGTATAATTAAATATTCCAACTCTAGGGGCGAGGCCTCTTCACCCAGAATACATGAAGTGGGATTTGTAAATGATGATACTGATACTGTTTTCAGCCACCACATTTATCAGCTTTTATTCTTGTGATACACTGTTATCTGTTTAATAAGAACAAATCATACACAAACCCTGTCGTAAGACAGTTTCTGCCCTCAGATCTGTACTGATTTGTATATTAGATTGATAAATTAGTGCCAATATTTTCCTGCGTAGTATACCTTTAAGTATGTAAGGTTTCAATCATTTAGTTCATAGGTATATGGGCCAACACACCCACATTCTTAAGAGTCTAAAGTATGTGGGTGTGAAGCCTAAACAACAACAGCTCATTATCACGCACTACTGTGACGAACACAGTCAGGTGAAATGGTTCATGTGAAGTATTGGCTGAGTGCTTTAATTTTTTGCACCAAGAGTTTTCTAGATATTTTTTTTATTGTTGCTTGAGATACAAATGTTTTTATGACCCTAACCCTCAGGTATGATTTGAACAGTTAACCATCACTTAAAGAAAATGTTGCTGAGGAGAATTAAAAAATAAACTAGTCTGTTATGTGTTTTCCTAAGAAAATTATCAGCAGTCCCTTATAATTAAATTAATCAGATATTTTTTATGTCACACTGTGAATAAGATTACACAAATATATCTATCTCACAAAAACACTAACCGTTTGTTCATTAGGAAACCCTCCAGAACTGAGCTTGGAGTAGATCTGCTCCCCATTCACAAACACCTCAAAGCTACCTGTAGGGGTGAAAAATGAGACAGTGAAAAATGGAAATGCATCCATGTCACTTCAATATAATATGATTCATTGTGTACACCGATATCTGCTTTGGCACCACATCCAGTCAAACAGGTTTATATAAAGTGGACTTGAAACAGTGTGTCACCACTAAAAGGCAAAGTTACTCCTGTCGATACAATGAAAGCTAAGAACAAAAACAGGTGCAGTAACTTTTGAAGGATTTTGACATTTAGACCATTAAAAAATATTTTGGGAAAAAGTGTTTTCTTCCACTGAGTGTTTAAAGTGAACATTTTTGACTGGCAGAAATGGGCCTCCATACAGGACAGTAGGAGTGGAGTAAGACAAAGCAGCTTACCTCTCGGCCCCTCTTCTTCCTCCACCTCCACATCAGCAACCTCTGCGTGGATGGCATCGGCTACCCTTCTGAGGGTCGGGCGATAACCTCATCCTGCGGCGCTATACAAAATAACCCAAAGGAAACACTCAATAAACTTCATTACTGTCACATTAAAGGTGGAGCTGTGAACACTGCAGTCCGTTGACTGGTCAATAGCGAACAGTCACTCTGCTCAGGGCCGAGTTTCGGCTGGTTCTGAGGCTCGTGTAACCGCTGTTCATACTGTGGAGAGTTTTACATATATGAGTAAACTTTCCTAAATCACTCCTAAGCTACGACTCCTCACTACTCTCCTTCCAGAGAGCTCCTAACTTAGCCTAAAAAACTTTAGTGAGGAGTCGTAGCTTAGGAGTGATTTAGGAAAGTTCTCAGAGCGACTCTGAGCAAGGAAGGGACAGAAACTTTTATCTTACTGAGTTGGTGTGGTTGGCCCCGTTGCTAGGTGTGATGCATTGTTTTAACAGGTGTGACTGGATGTCACAAACACGCCCTTTTGTGAGCCTGCAAGGTGTGGACACCCAGTGGAAATGAAATGAACTGCTGACTGTGACAGTGTTGTCAGTGTTAGTGTGATCACTCTGCTGGTGGAAGGTTAAAAGGTTTTTCAAATATCTTACCGTTGTGATCATTTGTTGGGTAGGAAATGCGTGCATATCCCTAATGACATCAACCACAAATATTATCCCTGCATGATCTAATATGTAGCTCTTCATTTACTCACTGTCATCAAGCGTTTGGAGAATATTTCTCCTTCCTCTTTGTGTTTCCACCATTTTCTCCTCTGCTTAGGAAACTCTTAAGTCTCCTAAAAGTCCTCCTCCCTGCTCTTGACAGTTTTTCACCTTAGGAGCTCCTTTAATGTCTACGATGCTCTGTGAATAACTTTACAGTGACCTTGTCTTAACTGTAAGGGGAAATTCGTCACAACAAAGAATTTCCTTAGAATTTCGTCACTGGGAGAAACTCTTGGCACCAGGAAGCCTTGTGAATTTTTGGTGTTGTGTTCACTGCCACCTGGAAGATGATAAGTATTTGATATTTGCCTTCTTATGTTTGTACATAGCCTGCCCCAATAATGGTTCAATAAAAACGTAAAAAACAAACAAAAAGCCTCATTCTGTGGAAAATAAACGAGGCGCAGCCTTCCGTCTGAGTCACCGGAAGTGAAGAAATAACAGTGAGTGCCAACAACTCCACCCACAGCTGGGTACTTTTTGCGGTGGAGTGGGTATGGGTGTCATGTCTGAAGTGTTACTTTCGGTTCCAAAGGTATCATACCGAAAGTGTTTTGTCAAAACAAGGCTTTATTCC
>JAPZEB010000001.1:27596521-27612643 GCA_029783705.1 Chaetodon striatus
TGGTGGGAAATGTTGTAAATGAATAAGCACGACTGTTGAGACAGCAGTAGTATTATTTCTGCACCCAGTGATGATTAAGCATTAGCTGTCAAGTCCCACAACTTATTTTCTAAAAATAAAAAAAGTGCCACATTTCAACATATATCAGTGTCATGATCTAAAGTACAATACCCTGACAGAGGATTATATACATGTCACTCACACCTCACCACACTGCTGGTATCTAAGCACTGTGTGTCTTATGACAGTTGATACTGCCAGTGTTACCCATCTCCCGCACACCATGTAATAACAACACTGGATGGTCAATAATGACTCACAACCTTGGCTACATGTCCTCCACTCTCTCCACTGACTCTGAGCTGCTAGACCAGAGAAGACTAGACAGGAAATCCTTGGGAGAAGAGGAGGCCGAGCTTGTCCCGAGGAGGAAGAGGAAAAGTTACAACTCAACAAACACCAGCGTTGTCTTCAGCAATGTCTGCAGCAGGCCTAACACATTTAACTGTCTCCAGACAGCAAACAGCCGTGAGTGGGCGTACAGAGGTCTAACAAAGGTCTGTGATAATAAATGCACTGTTTCAACATCACTTAACTTTTCCCGGCGCTGCAGGAATATAACGGCATTCACCGGACTTGGCAGCCACTCAAGGTGGCATTGACTTGTTACTGGCAATGACAGCGTGTCTTGTCCGACATCTGAGACAGCTGGTAGAAATGTGTCTCAAACAAGTGCCAGCTGCTGTGAAGAGCACTCTTTTATCTGTCTTTGTCTGGGGAAGAGAGAGGCTCTGTCTCTGTTGTCTCACGGCGAAGAAACCGCTGCTAACATCAGCCAGCTACCGCAGCTGCCGTGGCTAGTTAGCTTAGGTTAAGTACCTAGCATTTAGCGCTAGCGAGCTAGCTATTTAGCCTGCTAACGTTACGCCCGTGTGTGATTTGGGGGCTTTCTTGCTAGACGGTGTGTCACCGTGTACACTTTACTCATTACGTGCGTGTCACGGTGTTTTAGCAGTAAAGCCAGGCAGTCAGGAAACACAGCAAATGCCAGCGGGACCTCGGCTGGGTACCTGACAGGCAGAAGGCAGCATGCATGGGGGGGACCTGCCACTCAAAACCCCCGATCAGTCACGACGATCCTCAGCGCCAATTTGACAACACTATTAAAGCCAGAGGACGGCAGATGAGCACTCACATAGGACCACTTACCATTCTCTTCACCGTTGAGACTCAGGAAGAGCTGTGTCGTGGCTTTTATCCATCTATCGGCGGTGCTCTCGGTTAGCCTTGGAAGGAAAGCCCGGTGGACGTTGGAGAGATCCGCTTCGGCTGCAGCTCCAACGGAAGGTTGCTTTTTCATAATTGTGCGACTCCAGACTGACGCTGCATGACGAGCCGGCTGACTCAGCCAGCACACTGTCACATGGCTGAGGCGGAGCCAGCGGCCACATGTGCGCTTTGTTTTAGTTCCTACTGAAACTATACTGAACCAACAGCCAGCTAAACCATACATTATTTTAACTTCCCTCGCCCAGTCTCACTTATTTAACATGGCTGGCTGTTAATGCTGCTCACACAATGCTCTAAAATTACAAAACAAGGATCTTCTCATTATTAAGGCACCCTTTTGTCAGTGCTTTCATAGTTCATAAATCTTGTAGGCCTACTAATACTAATACAAATTAGTCAGAAGCCAATTATAAGCAGTGCTGCCCTCAGACATTTTTGTGGCCAGAGGGGGCCACTGAAAATCTTGGGGTGGTACACCAAAACTAAAAGCCATTACTGAATTCCAGGAGTTTGATTATGCTGTTGAAGCAATAGGCTAAACTATGTCAATATGGAGAGTTCGACAGACAGCGGCATCCTGTCTCCCTTTCTTTTTAATGTATACATGGATGACTTGTCCCAACAGTTAAATTCATGTTACACAGGGTGTATGATTGGCAATATTTTAATAAATCATCTTATGTATGCAGATGATTTGGTAGTTTTCTGCCCTTGTAGTGCCGGCCTACAACAGCTGTTGAAAATTTGCTCTGACTATGGTGCAGATTTTGACATCAAATGTAATGCCAACAAGAGCAACATCATGATAGTTAGAAGTAAAGAAGACAGAAAATTAGTATTTCCAGAATTATTTTTGTCTGGTGTTGCTCTTAAAATGTGTAATGAGATTAAATATCTTGGTCATTATATTGTCAGTGATTTATCTGATGGGTGGCAAGAGGGTTCGATCCCGGGTGCGGAAGTTTGCATGTTCTCCCCATGTCAGCGTGGGTTTTCTCCAGGTACTCCAGCTTCCAAAGACATGCAGATTGGGGATAGGTTCATTGGTGACTCTAAATTGGCCGTAGGTGTGAATGTGAGTGTGAATGGTTGTCTGTCTCTATATTTCAGCCCTGTGATAGTCTGGCGACCTGTCCAGGGTGTACCCTGCCTCTCGCCCAATGTCAGCTGGGATAGGCGCCAGCCCCCCGCGCGACCCCCAAGAGGATAAGTGGTTAGAAAATGTATGGATGGATGTTAGTCCTCAACCACATTTTCTTGGTCCTTTTAACTTCATAACAAAGACCCCTCCTACATTATGAACTCCTACCCTCTGATAATAGATTTTAAGATCACCTAGACCAAAATCCATGTAAAACAAACTTTTACATTTGCAAAATGGATTATTATAATCACGCATTATTAATGGCTTATTAACATTTACAACTGCAGATATTAGGACTAGTTAGACACTGAGAAAACCATGAACATTTGGTAATGTTTGCCTACATTTATTATTATTATCAAACAGATAACCAGCCAAGCACCCAGCAACAGTCTTTACACTGGCAAACAAAGCTTATTATGAATGTATTCTATCTAGTTCATATTGCATTAGTAAATTATTTCTTAACCATCAATAAAGGGTGCCTATAAGAAGGTATTATAGATGTTAAGTCAGCTGAAATCAACAGTCACAAGTAAATTATGTCACAGTGATAGCTGTCTGTTTGGAAGGAAGGAAAATCTGTGCAGAATATTACATAGCTGTAAGTTTTGTCTTTCTTTCTTAAGGCTTATCCTACAGTAAAAATGAGTCAAATCCTATTCATGATTTTTAATAATGCTATTTCATATTTTAGAGAGCACCTAGTTGTAAATTGATAAGACTCAAGCACTGGTACAAGATGTAAAACTACAAGCGCAATATGTGCTTTATAAACACGCTAATGGGGACTGTATATATCAGAAGTCAGATTTTTATAAGTGCTGGTTGTAAGGATTATGCTCCTAAGGATGGTAAAGGCATTTTACCAGTTAACATCCCACATCACATTTATTAAAGTCTATAGGCTACACAAATACTGATGTGACACCCTTCACTTGAGTGCTATAAATGATTCTTAACTCTCTTCGAGATGGCACTGTGCCAGCTGTTTTCTCCTCTTCACGTTGGCATCCTCCTTTGCTGCAGAATTAATTTTAAGAGCTTATTGATTGATGCTTGGCACTGTCTGGCCCCTGGCTACCTCACAGAACATAAAAGCCCCGATAAGTCCTTTAAAAAACTTGTCTTTCCTCTCGGTTCATACACTTAATAAAACCTGTATGGATTTTTCCCCCCAAACAGAACAGTGAGTTACTGCTTGACTACAGATGCATGGTTTATCTACAGGAGGATGTTATTCCCTCAAGCGTCAACAAGGCATGTAATACACATCCAAGCACATTAAATATAAGATCATTTTAATATAAGGCAATGAAAGAAATCACGTCATACAAACAGGTTACACAGAAACCCCAAAAACAGTTATCAAAAATGTGTCATATTGTGGCTATGAGTAATTTAAAACCCAACCCACCCCTGATGAAACAACTTGTCAAGCTGAATATTATAAAGTGCTTTCTCATTTTGTTGTATGCAATCATCACAAAGGCAAAGTCATGACAGTTTTCTGAACATGTACCTAACTGACCTTTCAGGCACTAAACAAGCCTACACAATATTTATTAGCCTTCTAACTATTCGCAGCAGTCAAATGAACCCATACTGGTTTAAGAATCTCTTCATCAATTACACGATTTCCCTTGCTTTTCAACTGTAATATTAAAATGTAAAAAAAAAAGCATCCAGCAGTAGGGTCCATTTTCAACACTGTAAGTCAGCATCTTTCTCCTTCTACGGAGCAGTCAGTTCTTCCCTCTACAGAGAAGAAGAGAGAAAAAAGTTAATTTTTTAAATTCATGTTTTGGTTCAACAAACACAAATAATAGACAGAGAAAGAGTCACGTAGATGGGGTTTTAATTTGTAATGCATACTGCATATACAACAGCAGACAAGCAGTACCTTCTGCATATACCACCAAATCACAGATATAATGCATCCCAATCCCAACAGCTACAAGCAACAGCATGCAGAGGGCAACATGAACATGTTGGTGACTGCATGAAGAATGGAGTGATGCAAGTATTAATTTCCTGTTGCTTGGAAAAAGATGGATGAGTGGAGAAAGAGAATGATAAAACAAACTGCAGAAATAAAGAGATGAAGTTAATGGTATTCCAGGGCCGTGAGGCTGAGAAGGTCTTTGGACATAGATTATTTTCAATCAACTAGAGACACCTAGTGGTCACTTAACGCAAAACACTGTACTGCCCAAACACAGGTCCTCCAACTTCTTTTGTTTTAAAAAAATATAACATCTATTGTTTCTTTACATGTCACATTGACCCTGGAAATCAGGGGTTAAATGTCGAAGGAAGGGGTCCAAAAGAAGCTGGCAAGAAAAGATAAGGCACTGCAGTAAGCAACACTATAAAATGGCATGGCAGGAGGGATGCAGGGGAGAGGACTGGGTTGGAGGGAAGCACACCTGGCAACAAAGGTTCCCTGGATGAGTCCAAGACCTGGTGAAGATGAAGCCAGGTCAGAATTGTATCTCTTTCCTACTCCTTTTTTGTCTCTCACATACAAAGACAAGCATATTCACACATCCAAACACATCCTTCCAACCTTCTCTCAGAACTCCTTCATGAATCTCGGACCTCAGGGTGACAAATGTTAGGACCGTAAAGGTATTTTTGCATATTAATTACAAACATACTACAGTTATAAGGTCAATTTCATAACTTCCAGGCAGCTGTTGATTCTGTTCATGCCAGTTGTGGATGTAAATCGGGCCCATATCCTAAATGTGACCTAATGTACATACCTATGTACACCGACCAGTCAAAATATTAAAACAACTGGCTGGTGAAGTGAATAACATTGAGTATTTTGTTACAACGCAATGTTCTGCTGGTACTGGCATTCACGTGGATGCCACCTAACATGCTCCACCTGCTTAAACACCATTGCGGACCAAGCACATCCCCCTCATGGCAACAACACTCCCTAATGCCAGAGGCTCCCCTAGCGGGACAATGCACCATCTCACACTGCAAAACCTGCTCAGGAATGGCCCAGGGAATGGTACAAAGGGCTCAAGGCGTCAACCCATCCCGCAAATTCCCCAGATCCCAATCTGACTGAGCATCCATGCGATGTGCTCGAGCTTTTTGTAACATTCCTCAGGCCATTCCTGAGCAGGTTTTGCAGTGTGACAAGGTGTATTGTCCTGCTCGTGAGGCCACTGTCACTGGGAAGGGCCGTTGCCATGAAGGGGGTGTATTTGTTCTGTAATGGTTTTTGGATAAGTGGAGCGCGTACTGATAACACAACTTGTCCTTAGCTCATTGTGAGAGATGCCACCAAATAGTAATGACTGGGTGTAACACACACTGTCACATGTCAGGCTAAAACATGTGTAAATAACAGATGTCTTTCATTGCTGTACATTGAGTTCCTGAAGGACGAGACAACATCCTGGAATAGAGTCAGTCACTTTACTACAAGTGGGTGACTCATAGCGATTTCTGATGAGCACGCCTGAACTAAAGGCAATGACAGTGTAGTCAAACTGTAGTGTTTACTCAGTGCCTCTAGCTGCAGAGAGCTGAGTGATGTAAAATGAAGGTTAGATTCAAAAGAGGTTCATAACACAACCTAAGGCCTAGCAATAAAAGTCAGAAAAAACACTTCACATTAAAAAAAACAGCAGGTTCTATTTTACTTTTTCTTATAATGACTCAAAAGATAAATATCTGATTCATGCAGTGGACCATGCAGTTAATAAAGGTAACAGCATCTAAGAGTTAAACTTTTACACATGCTAACACTCAGTCACAACTGACTTCACATGATTTTCAACACTAAAGGAACGGGGGAACAAACTGCCAGGGATCACTTCCCCTGAGGCTGCCATTCAATAAGTGGACTAAAATTCTCTTGCAAGAGCCACAGGTGGTCGGGTGCGACCGGCATCCTCTAAGTTTACTTGCATGACAAAGACAGTTGCTTGGCGAACTGGAAAAGATGCAAACAATGTAGCTGCATTTGTAAGAGCAAACTTTTCTTTACCGTTTTGTTTAAAGCAAGAAAAAACTTGCTCTGCAGAGAGGCTTCAATAATGAGGAAGCAAATCCTCAGGGCTGACAAGGAAATGGCTGAACACGTAAAATGCTTCCTTTATTATGTTATGCACAGGCAGCTTGGCACTAAAGCACACAAGCCTTGTTCGTATTAGTAAATATTGTGAGCATACAGCTTGGTAGCAAGCCTTGCTGTGTACTTCAGTCTTTAGAAAAGTGCTGTGTTGACTCTTGTTTTATGAACTGGTGGTGTAAAACTTATGTCACAGATACATGAGGAGTGAAGTTCTTCAGAAACACACTGAACCTGTCTGAATGCCGAAAGTTCCAACAGGAAGTACCACTCGTGTGCTTCAAACTCTCACCTCATAGGTGGTTCCTTTCCAGAACTGCCTCATCTCTCCCCTGCACCCAGCCACTATGGCGGAGGTTATCAGGGTGAAGGGTACCAGGTAGAGTAGGGCGGGCTGGCCCATCCCTGACAGCAGCATCACAGCAAATGTCACTATCATTCCCAGCAGATAGGCTACAGGGAGAGAGAGACGGACAAATACAAACACAGAAGGAGACAGGAAAGGTAAACCTAAAACTTGCACCACACAAAGACACGATCACATCTTGTATCCAGTGAATATCTAACAGTAAACTGCTTATGGGAAAAGAAGAGACCAGAGACACCTAGTGGTAAACAAAAACAATGTCAGCATTTCAGTATAAAAAGAAATTATCGTCTGATACACACATTGACACCAAATATTTCCACGCTGACCAATAAGCAAATGTTATTAAATACAGTCTAAAAGGTTCAGCTAGAAGAGCATGCACAGAAGAGTAGTAAAGAACAGCAACACTAACATGAAATGTACCGTTTTCTATGATATAATGGTGACATACTGTACCCTCGTCCTTACGATATCAACAAGGCTGCAACAACAGCACTTACGAGGACTGTAATACAACATTTAACTTAACAACAACTTAACAGCATAACTGGTCAACATGTATATTTAGCTTTGAACATATTTAAGTTATTTTACATTTACAGGATTTGAATAACAAAATTGTTTTTGAGATGTGATGTACCTATGCAGCAGCAGACGAAGTAGACCTTCTTGCTGCTGTTGATCCAAACGTCAAATCTGCTGCAGTAGGCCACCAAGAGACCTGTTGGACCAATGAGGATGCAGAGATTGAATAATACATCACACTGCAAATGCTCGTCGTTATTTATTCTTTCTCAGCTCAGACACAGTGCTACCATTTGTATTTCCGCTTTTTAAACATAGCTGGTTTTGGTCCTTTTAAAGCAAAAAGAAAGAACACATATCACATTCAAACTAGCAAGTACCTTCAATACACACCTTATCCAACCTGTAGTATCAATTTTTTCACGATACTAAATATCAATTGTACAAATACAAATGAAATTTCAGGTTGTCTGCTTGACAACCTGCTTGAGATGAACGGACTGAAAACTTTCTTATTAGATAAAAACAGATTTTGACAAAGTTTTCCTTTGATAACATAATTTACAGTTGAAAAAAAAAGGCAATAAATCGCAATAATTGTATTGGTACTTGAGTATTGTGATAATGTCATATTGTAGATCCTCTGGTGATCCCAACCCCTTCTCTCTATATGCTCATATGACAGTAAATTTTCTATTCTTTTCTTCTGTGTTTCTGCATTTATTGGACAGAGACTTAATAACTAAATAAATTGGGATGAATGTCATTTAGACAGAGACATCAGTTTGTTAAATGAACAGTGCAACTTTTGTGTTTGCAGCCAGCACTTTCAAAAGTGTCCTGACTAACAACTCCACAGTCGTGAAGAATAGATGAATACGTTTTTGAAATTAAATTAAAAAAGTGCTTAACAGTACACCTCATGTGTTTAGGTTTTCCTTCTTTCTCCTCCATGGGCTCTATGGGTTGATGTAATGTAATAAAACTGACTGGTAACCAGCAGCCACTTAAAATACATATGAGGACAGTTTAAACACTGACGGCGACAGTTTAACCTCACCTGGAACAATGATGTCTCCATAACCCAGAATGGAGAACTGCATCCCACACAGGTTCTGAGCCCAAGCTGAGAACCGTGGGACACGCATCACTACTGGCAGCTGAGAAAATAAAACATTAAAATGATTTTACACGTTTTAAATGAAATTAACTGTGACAGCAAAATGACTGTGCTTCATGCAACCTAGTACAGCCAGCTATACATCGTGTTATACTAACTCAATCTGACTGTTTACATACATTTCTTACACCACACATTTTGATGCATAATGCTTTCAAATCTCTTGCATTATCTCTTGCAGTATTTCCATCTGATTGCCATCTCAGCTACAATGTGGCTTTCCCTATTTGACATAATGCTCTGTCTTGATGTTCACATAATTACTATAGGATATTTTAATTTTTATTTTTTGCCACAGACGTTCGTTACGTTACCTGAGACAGTTTGTTTCGATTTCATTCAAGTGGTTAAGTGTTAGCAAACACATACCTTTTTGATTAAAGTTACATCTAAAACATTAACAACCTGCTGTTTCCACAAATTCACACAAACATATCATGGGAACTTTTCACAGAATAACCTGCTGAATACAATTTTGCTGTGAGCAGAGGAGTGCTTCTAGAGTAAAATGTCCCAGGAAAAAGAAAAAGGAAATCTAGGAGGAATCCTGGGAGAGACCTTGCTTAAGCTATTCACTAATGGCTTAACATTCCTTAGTGAAACCTCCGGGTACCTCTAACTGAGGAGCAAAAACTCTTACATTGTTTATGCTAAAACTACCTTTTACTCAGATAAATTTTAATTGCAGAAACTTTTATAGAAACAAAAAATGGGACCCCCTGAACATCAAATCAGAAACAACATGGAAACACTGCTCATATAGTAATTCAGCTTGAGTAGAAATGCTGTGTTCAGAAGACAAACTCAGCACATATCACCTGACAGCCACATGAGAGTCTTCATGTGTGTTTCTATACCTTGCTTCACATTTCCCTTTTATGTAGGGCTTTAGTAAAAGCACATGTATGTCCCACAAGTACTTTGCTTTCATATGGAGCCACAGAGGAAACAAAAATGTGATACACAATATTTTTGGGGCATTTAAATCACCACTTATGTAAGGCATTTTTATTACTTGCTTTTTTTTTTTTATCTCTCCTGTTAACCACATTTTAAAAGTTAGTGTGGAAGTATCTGGGTGATACTTTCCTCATCATAATTTTTTCACATAGTTGGGGAGCCTTTATAAAAAGGGGAATTCTGCAAATGAGAATCCGTGTCAGACCAAACACCTACAACCACAATCCCTTCCCATGCACCTCAGGATGTAGCATTAAGAAAAGGAGTGGGTGGTTAACAAGTCAAGCCTTACTTTCTCAGAGGGAGCCTGGGGTTCAGCGGGGACCTCCACCATGTTACCTTGCGTCTACGACAGAGCCCACCCAACCCCAACGCACAGTTAGTCAATCAGTCTATCATTCCCCTTTAGTGCATCAACAACAAGCAGTGCAGATCAGCCATGATGTTAATAAAGCATGTGCAAAGACGAAGGGGAATTCCACCACGCTTAGCTTTTAGCTTGTTGTTCAAGATGTAGATGATAAGGCTGCTGCACTCCTACAATCGCAGACTCTTACACATTGCTCTTCTTAAACACAAATTCACTCCACCAAGTTATTTATTCACAGAACGATGGTTCAGTGTTTAGTCACCCCAATAAAGTAAACAATTTTGGGCTATAAGCACTCAAAAACAATCCTAGGACAGTACAAAGTGCCAGAGATGGTTTAAAAATGTTTTAACAATAATGCATCTAAAATATAAAGCATTCATAGATGTCTGGTGAAATTCTAGATATTAAAACTAATGTAAAAAAACAGACTGAATTCATTTGTCAAAGACTTTATTTTAAGAATTTGAGATTTTTGCAAATATTTTAAAAATGCCAATGACAATTTGGTGGAACTCCCCTTCAAGGTATGAGGTGATGCAGGGAGACTTACCTTCTCTCCAGATGCATCTGGACCCAGGGCAACCTGCACCATAATGCTGACTCCATTCTGTTGACAGAGAAAGAGATGCCGAGCATTCATATCATGTTACTCGTCCATTTGTAAAACCATCATGCATCACACTGAAACACCAGCGCTGCAAAAATGTCGCTCATTCAATGATATTAGTGTCTGTATGTTGTGTGTATGGATCCCTTTGCAAAGCATTCACTTCTTTACTTAAATTAAGCCTTTGTGCATCAGTGAAATGTTAAGTGGATGCCAACACACATTGGGATAACAAAGGGTTGAACATAAAACCAGGAAATAGTGAGGTATGGCAAAAATGAAAGCAGTTAAGAATGTGGAAAAACCCTACCACTCCAGGCCTGAGAAAATAAAAAACAAAGACAAAGTAAATAAATCTACTCGTACCTTGGTGAAGAAAGGAGTGATGAAAACGAAGAAGACGTCATACACAAGCAGGAGGCTCAGTAGAATCACACAGATCTGTGCAAATATGGAGAAAAAAAAAATAAAAATCACAGAATCATTCCAGCACTGATAAAATTGAGGAAAAATATATAATTAACATTTAACTGCTTCATCAGGATTGCATTAAATGTAAAGAAGTCTGTCGTCTGTCGCAGATGCAAAGATAACAAGATCTTGGACAATGGGACAGTGCGTAACATACTATTGGCAGAAGACTAAATATAAACACAAGACAAAATATATACTTTACCAAGTATAAAAATGAGGGTACAAGTACTCATTGTGCCTAACAAAGTGCAAATGAAATAAGCCCTAGAGCAAGTAAAGATAGAATAATGACAGAAGGGAGTGTGATTCTCAGAGACAAAGGGCTGTTAAGAGGTACCTTGAAGTTGGACAGTGAAATGGTCTTCATGAAGTTGAGGCAGAAAGCAATGCCAAGGAGGTCCTGCAAGATCCAGATCCATCTACAGGACACAAAAAGCTCTTTTACCTTGTGTTTTAACCTTAGCATTTGCATTTTTAACTTCAACAAGAGCAGTCTAACTCTATTTAAGGATACAGTACATAAGAAATAATGCATCAAGTTACACAGTATTAAAAAAAAAATTCTGCTAAAACTCACGAGATAACGCCTAGAGCGACATGAATGAATGACGACTGATTCTGTAGCCATGTGTTTGATGATTTACCATGAGACTTTTACTTATGTTTTTGACTTTTACATTCACAAACTCTAAGCTGTCATATTGTGACAGGTAGGCTGAAAATACCATCTATTATTCTAGGAACACTGACCACTAAATAAAATGAGACGCTCTAGTTGCAATATCCTACTAACACAACACACTGAACATTACCAAGTATGTTATTATTACTATAATTATTATCTCAGCTCATCAATATATATATATTGAAACAATGCTTACTGAAACTAAAGTCATTCTTCATGTCTCGTAGAATAGATATTTATTCTGTATCTTAAAAGATTTATCATTTTTGCAAGAAAGCATGACTCATCAATATTCACACAGCACTACACTCTTACTTTTATTCAGTTGTTGCAGTCACAAGAACATATCACCATGCCACCACTGAGACAAAATGCCCTTCATACCTGGTTCCATGGTGACGGGAATAAAAAGCCCTACAATCATCTTTCTGGCAAGTTCACGAAAACAAATAACACTGACTGGGGTAATGAAATGTTAAAAACACTGCTGCTGCTGTATTTACCAGATATTTCCTTAACCAACAAGCATTTCCTGCTTCACCACCAAAACAGTCCCCTGTGGTGGGAGCGCAGCCATGTCTGAGTGTGAATGTGAAACAAACAGAAGGATTATGGTTGTGTGTTTCGTGTGCTTGTGTCCCCTCACAGTACCTGTCTTCATTCCTGAAGACCCCCCAGACCACGGCAATGCTTATGCACACAGCAGCCAGAATGAGAGACCTCACTGAGAGGTTGCAATTTCGGATAGAGAATCTAGAAAAAGACACAGACAATAATAATAAACGGAGACTTTTGGCACTTGAGGCTCGTCTGGCGGGGAGTGATTCAGAGACAGACATGTTAACACAAACAGATCTGTTTCACATCCTCCCACTGTGACCACAACCTCTGTGTTGTTTAGACTGGAAAAGAAGTTACTGTATTTATGGAGAAACCAAGAAAAATGGTAAAACATTCACACATATTCACTTATACTGAGCTGTTTTTCAGGTAGAATTGGCACATATCTGTTCAGGCTGAAATTGTTATTGCTATGTTACTAATTTTTGTAAAGCAATAACACTGTGCGGGTCTTAAATAACACAATTATCTATTATATACTTGCCCAACAATGGTGGAATGTATGTGTGTATGTGTGTGTGTGTGGGGGTTAATTTTTTTTTTTTGAAAGAGTGATGCTCATACCTCCCAGCAGCACAACCAATTTTTTCCATCACTGCATCTAGACAGCTGAACAGTGCAGAGGCAGACGCCAGGCAGAATATAGCAATAATGACGTAAACTTTGGAGAAAAAGAAATACACATCACATTAAAATAAATCCAGATATTATTTATACACAAGGCCTGTTTTTTTTTCTCACTCACTCACCAAGAATGTTGTAGAAGAAGTACATGAGGACCAGCATCCCACACATCAGGGCAACAAAGATGACCACTTTGAGAGGAGAGTACAGGGAGAGCTCTCCGCTGTCTGCTTTGCTTTCTCCCCCTCCTCCTCCTGCTGCACCACAGCTCAACCGGTCTCTGCCACAAACAGAAAAACATTAGACTTTTTTGGTATGTATTTGAGGCTCATTGTTTATGACACTGGTGGTTCATGGAAGAAAAGATCAGGGAGCAAACACAGAGGCTGGACGGCACAACTGAATGCAATCTGATATAATAGCACCATGATAAATATGACCTTTGGGAGAGTATGTATTGCTTGTGGACAATGCCATCAACTATATGTTAAAAATTCAGTTAATAATACACTAACGTTTCACATTAACCTACAAAAATGACCCCGGAGCTGGGGTCAACTGCTTTGCACCATGTGCAATCTTGTGTTGGAACACAGCGACTGACCAACACTTTTTTCCTGCAAAGCACAGCCTGAGCACGACTGAAGCATGCCGACAACAGACAAGACAAATCTCCATGACAGTGGCTGTTGCATCCAGATCTATTAGCTTAAATCTGTCGGCTTAGATGTGCATGGTTAGTGGTAACATTTGTGTAGTATTAATCACAAACAGCACGGTTTTATTCTGTTTGGAACAACTTGCCTTCAATTTTTTAATAACTTATATAAAAGAAATTTCAACTATTTTTGCAATTTTCACTTCCTCCTGCAATTACATTGCAAAAAAACACCTACGAAAAAAACATCACTACAAGCACCAATGTTTTTCTCTTAAAGCTGCTGTGAAAAAAAAGCCTGCAAAATCCTGGAGGGACTGCAATGTAGCAATTATATGCTATTCTAATATGTTCTCTAGTTTGCCTTAATAAAAATTGACAGATACTGCTCTGTATGTGACTGTGAAGCAGCAATATCACACCTCTCACAGGCTCCGCTCCAGTAGCCGCCCAAGGCAACTGTGATAATGGCAATCAGTAGCATGACTCCAATGCTTGCATCAATCTTCGAGTGAGGTGGTGCATAAAGCTTCACCTGCATCTCTTCACCAAACACCTGAGGACAAACAAATACTTAATGCTGCATCAAGTTTGACCCTCTTCATCAAAGTGACCTTTTATAAAAGGGGTGGCAAGACCAAATTCAGTAGCAGCAGAAAAAGTAAAGACTGTCTGACCTGCTTTGCTTCGAGGAAGTCCCTGTACCTCATAAGAGCCAGAGGAATATGGACCTTTGCATAGTCAGAGTCATTAGCTGATGGTGTGATCTGAAGAAACAAGAAGTACAAAAGACAGTTTTACAAATATAGTTGGCAAGACTTAAGGAGATGTCTTATGCAGCCTTTGGTGAGTCATTTATTGTGTAATATATTATCAGGAAGGCATGGAATAGTTGACACATGAAACCAATCATGATGACAGGAAATAAGAGAATTTGTTTTACATGGAAAATGTATTTATTAGATGGAAGTCCCCACATCTGCACCGTTGATGGGTCACTTCCTTTTTTTGTGAATCACTTCTGCATGTGTGTCTGATAAGTGACATTAGAAAATCCTGACACTAGTATTATGATCAGTTACAGACAAAAAATAAAAGACTTTGAGTTCTCCAAGGGAGCTAGTCAACAATTTAAAAACCTGATATCTTAATAAAAAATGTCATATCACCTCCCTATATGTCTACAAACAAAACATAGGATGATGTAAATGACCTACCAGTAATTTGGTGCTGGCAATGAGCAAAGTTGTCGCTCCAAGGCTTTGGGCAACCATAGCTTTCTGGCTGAAATCACAGTCACCCCTCATCACCACGATCGCTTTGTCCTTTAACGTATCTGGACTGACCCCAGAGCTGTTACACAGCAGAGTGGACGTCATATTCACCAATGGATACTGCAACTGGAAAGTGAAGACAACGAATGATTTAACGATTAGGATACAAAGAAAGTTTTGTATGATATTCCCATCATAATTTTGGAAAGGTCACGTTAAACACAAGGAAGACTTTTCATCTAATGTCTTCATCATTACTTCTTAACTGCACATTCCTCTGGTTGACACATTAATCAGAGAGGTAAACCAAGCAGCCACCAGGTTGTAAATACAGGATCAAAGGTGACAGTCGGTGACATTTTGACATTTGAGATTTAAAGTTCAACTTTTCAAGTTTGTCTACTTCACTGGCCACCTTGGCAAGGAAACATTCATTGTCTACGTCTGTTCTGATGTCAATAACAAAGAACTAAATATTAACAAAATAGACAGAAAACAGCACTAATGACTTAAGATGTCAGTGAAAGTCAGAGTTACTTTCCTGTTCTGATACTAATAAGTTCCAAACTCAAAAAAAACAAAAAAAAAAACAACCTAAAAATGTTTGAAAAACTTACAGCAGCCTCAAGGGTTTGAGACAGGGGTGTCCAGGAATGGTTGTGGACGATGCAGTACTCCTTATCTGTACTTCCATTTGAAATGTGCAAGATCGCCTCTTGGCAGTTTATCTGTTGGGAAGAAATATTAATCTTTTAAGCGCCACATAAACTCAAAAGTGGTGAAGAAGATATATTACCCTGACCCAGCAATGACAGGTGAAAGTAATGAATCAAACTAAGATACTATGTTGGGAAAAGGAAACAGCAGATTAACTGCACCAGTAAATATGTAATTGGAGCTTTCAATGGTGAAAAACAGTAAAATTAGACCATAGATAAAAAAGACAAAAAACTCTTGTTTGTTAAACTGCTTACAACTCATGTCCACAAGTCTAAAACATATGATGGTGTGCAACAAATAGATGTATTTATATTTTAGGAGCCAACCAAAACATTTTGACACCGCTGCTCTAAATTGACACCAGGCTTAATTTAAGCAACTTAAAACATTTTAGTGTTCTTCACATTTTTTGTGAAGTTATGACCTGCCCTACATAGAAACATATTCATGCAAATGCTGTCATTTTTACTTTCAAAACAACAAATTGATGCAAACTGCAATGTTATATAGGGCAGTCT
>JAPZEB010000001.1:27612743-27635140 GCA_029783705.1 Chaetodon striatus
CTGACTTGAAGCCATTTAAACCTTGCAGTAGTCTTTTGTTTCCCTTTATCAGTTTTTTCCCTTGATAGTTTGAATCCCAAGTGGTAACCAAACACTGTCACGGTCAAAACAGAGACAAACACAGTACAAGGACTGAACTATGACCATTAAATGTCTCAGTGATCAATAAATCTGTCCTCTAAATACTTCCTTGTTGGTGACGTTATGGGACGTCAGGGAAAGTACCTTCAGCCTACCGTCAAGTTTCTCATCTGTATAAGCTGACTTTGATTTTAACGGCGTAATTTAACTTCAGTTTTGTAAACTGTGATCTACATTAATGTCTTCCCCATCATGTGACACAAATGCAACACAATCATTCATTCTCCTAGCTTGAACCACACTAGCTGAGGCTAACTGACCAACGCTAACGCTAGCTCACTGACAGCAGCCGTTTGTCTCGCTGTGTACCGGACGACACGGTACTCCTGCTACACATGTTAGCACAGTGTGTTGACTGAATAATAGGAATATAATTTGGACAGTCAACAGCAGCCATAGCTAACTTGCTTTTCGACGGTACAAGACCGGCTATCGGGCCCGTCAAGTTGCTGACGCACACCCAGTTCAGTTTCTATTACCGTCCATCAACTTACCTGCGATGCCAAGAAAATGAGCGACAAAATGATGATCCCGACAGCTCTTTCCATTTTGGTAACATTCGTTTTCTTACGGAGTCCGGTGGCATCCACATTAATTGACTTATATATGGCACGGAGACACTTTTTCACTCGCTAAGTTACTCGTATCTTCATCGCTACTGTTTGGCTCGCCTGTAGCTGCCAGGTACTTCCTGTATTGGCTCGTGACACATGACACGCTGACCCACTGGTTTCTGTTTCACCCCACAGCGTCCACAGCGACAGCAGATGCACACTCCATTAATGACCTTAATTAAAAAAGAGGTGACAGCAGCAGGACAAGTCATACACTCAAATGTAAGACTAAACAAAATATTTTTAGCATAACCGACTTTAAGTATCATAGTCTTAATATAAGGGACTGTACTTTACTTGTCAGAGCAGGGGGGTGGCTGGGGTGTGACTTTGCTTTTATTTATTTATTTTTTAATATCATGGCTGTTCCTGAGCGACATGGACAAGCTTTCATATCTCTGTATTTTCAGGCTGAATGGCAATACACGATATTCATTTCAGTTTTTTCTACAAAATGGGCCACATGTTCAGTTGCAAGCCACATCTGAGATGTCACAAGCGCTTTTATAAAAACAGACTGTAAACTTGTAAATTTGTTTTCCTGTTTGAACATACACAACTGCACAACATGTAGATGAAAAAATTAGAGACAATAAACAGCAGGGCTATATATGAATCCTTTGTACATAGAGCTACAGCGGTGTAAAGGTTTGCAGCACGGGAGACAAAACTATAATATGATTACAAAAGTAGGCCTAAATTCATTGTAGTTTGAAATAATTAAAAATATTTAAGGGGGGGAGTAAAAAGTCATTTTCCAAGGCCTTTCAAATTAATCTGGCACTGACAAATGATTTAAATGTTTTTATTTATTTAGGCTATTAATCTTATTTATGTGCACATCATCAGCAGAGAGGCAGAGTGAGAGAAAGAGCAAGAGACACTTTGTCAACGTTATATACGTCTTGTATATGAAATACTGAATTTTTTTCAAACACAACTGTCACCTGCATCCAGGCGTTATCACAAGCCTCTTTTACACTGCCGGATTTTTGGCTAATGTTGGGCCATTTTGCAGGCAAGCTGCGAGTGTTTAGACACACAGAGCTGGATTGGTGAGAGGATCCGAGGTGCCCAATTTTCCGCTGCGTAGGGGTAAGCATATTGGCAGAACCTTTTTGGGTTTAAAAAAGAGCGAGGCATCCTTCCGCCATAGGAGGGACTGCTGATGATGCCGCACGTGTAACGCACTGGCGGCAGACTTAAAGACAGGAAACAGCTGATAGCAGGAACGAGCAACTAGTAACAAGAGGGAAAGGCAAACAACATCGACACCAACCTGAGAGAAGCTGTAAAGATGAGCAACTGGGGAGACAAGGAATTGCGCGTCCTCCTTACCCTCGCAAACGAAGAGGCCATTATCTGTCAAACGATGGGAACAGTGAAGGACGTCACTGTTTACATCACACATTGAGCTACATGTTTTGTTACTTGCTCACACCCCCCATTGCCCTGAAAAAGGCACATTCTGTATAAACAAAAGTAGGCAGATGGCATTTTGCTGCACTCCCCGAGGTTGTTTTTACACTGCAAATGCTGAATGACTGATTGGGCTTTCCTGCAAATTTGCACCATTCTTATTTATAAAGGGCTTCAGTGTCACACTATAGACTACAACTACCAAGAAGAACAGCGATGCACTCTGATCCATCTCACACATAAACCAGCAAACAAACGCTCACCTGACACAGTCAAGCAGCTCTGTCTCCACACATGCAGCACAGCGCTGGGTTGCACGTGTGCTATTGCGCTAATTTAATTAATTTCACAAACTGATTAAATGTAGCACTTGCAACGTTTAGAGCAATGTGGCACTGCAGACTTATTGACAGACTGATTAAACAGAGTAGCAGCTCTGTGTCTCTCTTAGTGTTGCTGGGGAACTTGTCAGTGAGTGGGTGGGGCGGAGCTGTGCGGACATTGTGAAAGAGGAGAGATGCACAGTGGTATGGCTTTCCAGAAGAACTGCGCTATGTAACGCAATGTGACCCAATATCGATATCAACGGTATTGTCTAAATCTATATCTTGCTTGAAAATATATTGATATATCGTACAGTCATTATACTGCCCAGCCCTAGTCCCCAGAGTTACAAATATTTTTCCTGGAGCCTCCCTGAGTGACTGGGCCATGACCGTCCCTCCACCATAAATAACCATATTTTTATTTTGTGTCTCTTTGTAGTCATTTTGCATCTCTTTCGGCCACGTTGTGTCTCTATGAGGTCATTTTGTGTCTTATTAAGATCATTTTGTGTCTCTTTGAGATAATTTTATCTTTTTTTAGTTGTTTCGAGTCTATTCATAGTCATTTTGTGTCTCTTTGTGGTTGTTTTAAGTATATTTATGGTAATTTTTGTGTCTCTTAGTTCTTTTGGGTCAGTTTAAAGTTCATTTGCATCTCCTTGGGTATTTCTGTGTCATTTTGCAGTTCCTTTGCAGCTCCTTGTGGTCACTTTCAGTCTCTTTCTGGTCAGTGTGTGTTAACTTGAGTGACATTTTGCAGATGAAGGCCAGATTGGACTGTAAAACTTTAGGCCCAAGGGGCCTGTGCTTGGTAGGCCCATTCAGTAATTCATCCATGAGTATAATGTTATTATAAGAATCACTTGATGGTACTCGAGGGTTTGCAGTGTTGAATATTATTTGAATTACGTGTTTTTCACACAGCACACTCATGTCATTGCTTATGATTTCTAACCGAATACTCCATATTCTGCCCTTTGTGTCTTTAGCTGTGCATGAGTAGCCTGTTAATGTATGACTCATGCAAATAATCCATTCAATTCATCATGACCATGTGTGAAGAAGCAGAAATGTTTTTTAATGGTGATCTACCCTTTGTTTCTATCCAGTACTCTCCTCAGCATCAATTAGCTAATAGCCAGTCTGCTCACTCGTCCAAGATGTAATCTGAACTGTTGAACCTGATATTTCAAATTCATCACTTCCACTTGCACTCACACACAGACACACATGGCACACAGACACAGGCACACAGTCACACACACGCACAAACACACTCACACATTACCAGTTCTCAAACACAGATGGACAATTAGCCCAAGTGCAGATCATTTTGGCCATCTCTATCAGGGCTGTGATTTTTTTTAAGGAGAGATCATTTAGTTCAGGGTGTATGTTATGGTAAGGTTTAGTAAACAGTGAGCAGGTTACCGTGCTGCCAAGTAACCATGCCAACAAGTATGTATGTGGATAGGTGTACAATGCAAAACATCATTTAAAGTGGATTTCCCACATTAATGGGCCATAGAAATTTATATTTCCTCTTGCAAATGCAGAATAATTCGAATATTATCTGTCTTTTTAAGTTTTCCCACACCATTACATGAATTAGTCAGCAGTATGTTATCTCTAATGTGATCTGTACAGCCGTCACTGCATGGTGAAGAAGCGAAAACTAACCATATGGTAATGGATTTTCAAGCGTACATGGGGACTTCCTGGGCTCACTCCTGAAGCTTCACAGCACCAAGACTTGAGATAAACACAGCAGCTGCCTCGCCTCGTGTGGCCCTGACCTGAGTACCCGGCTGTTGCTGGGCTTTTTGCTTTAAATGTGCCACTTTCAAATCTGCTGTCTCACTAAAGCTGTCAAGGCAAACAACTGCTGCTTGATGACGACAGTCCTGATGCTTTCAATGCATTTTGAGTGTACAGTGTTTTAGATTTAAGAAGCCACGACATGAATATATGTTTTGCTGGAATTTATTATAGGAAAAATGGGATGCAGTTCCAGAGTATATTTTCTGTTTTCTATATACACAAGTCTATTTGTGTAGAAATCACTCACACACAAACGCAAACACACACATCCAGCTGAAATCTTTGGATGCCATGTGGTGCAGATTGATTAATGCTGATTCCCTCTGGGCGCAGTTTCACAGTGTCGAAAACAGAAGAAAAAAAAAAATTATGTGGCAATGATAACAGACTTTTCACCATGCCTCTGCTAGCCTAATTATTCACTACATGAACAGATGGAACAAACAGCTGAAATTCATGCTGAAGACAACCAGTTGTTACAGAGAAATGCTGCTGTTATCGTATTAATTCCTTGAGCATTTTTCTAAAACAATTTTCTGTGAAAGCCCATCTGTGTGACTTCTAAGCAACTTGAACTTGACAAGTACTCCAACCATATAAATAACCTACAGAGATTACACTACACAACACTTGCCAAACCAACTTGAAAACAAACACACAAAAACAATTCAACAAAAACCAGAACCAAACTTGAGCAGAGTGAAAAGTCATCTGCTTGAACACAAACTTGATCAATGAAAAAAAGAATGAACTCCCATGTTAGTTTGACATTTTCAGAAATATGCTCATTCATTTTCTTTCCGATAGAAAACTTGATGAAAAGTTTGATTCCCATTTTCATACTTAAATATGAAGCTACAGCCAGCACCTGCTCAGCTTATCTTATCTTAGCTCACATTAGCTTAGCTCAGTACAAAGACTAGAAACAGGGGGAAACAGAGAGTCTGACTCTGTCCAAAGTTCTCGCCTTTCTGAAGCTATCTCCACAGCACCGTGTCCGCATTAGAGAAAAGTCTGGAAGCAACCATTATCATTCTTGTATAGAGGGGAAATAACCTCTGAGTTGTCTGTATTTCTCTAAACCAATCACAATCCTCTTGGGCAGGGCCACGCCTAGTAATCAGCAACAGTGCCCTTACAAAGTTGTAGCACACAGATAGCGGAAAGGGGGGAGAATGCCATGTGAAATAGCCAGCCAAAGGCAGGCTTATACCCTCAGTCTACGTCTAGTAAGACAGACTAGTCAAAAGGTACCTGAATCCACCGACCAGCACCTGTAATGCTCACCAGGTGTCATCTTTAATCACTTTGGCTGACTTTTTTTTGGACATTACTCGCTGTAAAATGTTGAATTTATGGAAGTTTGAGAAAAAAAATATATTTTGAGGTTTTTAATGATTCTCTCGATCATTGTCAACATAAAAACACCTAAGTCTCCTCATAAGCGCTTGAATTCTCACTGTGTCTCATATAGAAAAAATACTATCATAAGCAGTGTAACCAGTGACGGTCGAGTGGTGAAGTCTAAGAATTGTAGCTTGCCAGCGTTTTCTCCCTTGTATCAAACTCTCTGCTGAGAGAAAACAACATGTTCCTTTCTGGCTAATGGCCGCATGTTCTCTGCTGTGTGCTTTCCACATGATAGGAGAGGACAGGCATTTCAAGCTGAGGGGACTGTGATGAAGGCTCTAGTTGATGCGATGACATGCTACTTCAGTGGTTCTCAACCTTTTTTTATATTAAGGACCCCTACATTAATACACATGACATCACAGAGGTCAAGAGAGGTTCAAGTATCTTACAGTCTTGTTCACGAGTGAAGGTAAAATGGGACGCGAGATTGATCGGCGGTTGGGTGCGGCGTTTGTGGGGATGTGGGCGCTCCATTGGACGTCATAGTGAAGATGGAGCTGAGCCAGAAGGCAAAGCTTTCCATTTACTGGTCCATCTACGTCCCAACATTCACCTATGGTCATGAGCTCTAGATAGTGACCGAAAGAACGAGATCACAGATACAAGCAGCCGAAATGAGTTTCCTCCGTGAGGTGGCTGGGCTCAGCCTCAGAGATAAGGTAAGGAGCTTGGATATCCAGAGGGAGCTTGGAGTAGAGCCACTGGGTCAGTTGAAGTGGTTCAGGCATCTGATCAGGATCCTCCTGGGCGCCTCCTGTTGAAGGTGTTGTGGGCACGTCCAACTGGTAGGAGGCTGGACGGGTGGATGGATGAGGTCACAGATCCCATTTTGATGAGATTTTGCTTCAGGGACCTCCATGTAGGAATACTGTTGTTGTTAAATGGTTTAAACCACCACTCTATACTTTTAAAATACAGCTGAGGAGCTAACCACGGATAAAGTGAAACCTACCAGAACAGTCAGTCTCATGACTCTTACTCACACTGGGCTCACCAGTGAATCAAATAATGTAAATGTACTACAAACCATTTTTCTGGTGACCCCTGGGAACTCCCTCAAGTACCCTTGGGGGGCCCTGGACCTCTGGTAAAGAACCACTGCGCTAGTCTCCTGGATGGCCTTTCATTCACTGTGAAATCAATTCAATCATGCTGTTTACATGCAATAGGGAGGGCTTTATTCCCATCCAAAATTTGCATTTATGAAGATATTATTATGCTCATGAAGTCAGTCTTTTATTCTTTGTGATGATGATGACATATGTCTGTTGTTTTCCTGTTACTCTCCAACAGGGCATGCTTTATATGACGAGAGTAAAATACTGCATTAAAATACTCCTAATTTAGGATACTGTATGAAAATCTAGAATTGAGACCATGAATTTCATTTTGCGGTGAAAACTGAGAATTGAAACCTGCTTTGAATTTGTTAATCCATCACAGTGAACATGTTAGGCTCTATTTATTACAGTTTACATTACTGTTGTGTGGTAAAACACGCAGTGGATTCATCTGAAAAGTTTAGGTGTGTTGAGCCCAGTCTCACTCCAAAGTTTTCGAAATCCGGTGCTTGGGTAGAAACTTGTGGTGTCAGAGACCGACACAAAAAGGTATCCTTTAACATTGGCGCCCTAACCCAATGCAACCGACTTTCACCCGAGAACGGTGTTTGCGTTCCGTAACATTATAAAGCCAAACCCTGCTCTTTTTCCTAAGCCCAACCACTTGCTTTTGTTGCCTAAACCCAACCATGGGTGTTTGTTGCTGAAGGAAAAAAATGTCAATGCGCGGTTTTGTACCGACATAGTGTGTATATTTTTAAAGAGACTTATGTAAACGTTAAATTTCCTATGAAAACAGAAATGTATCTTGCAAGAAGACAATGCATGTAACAGGCAGAACTTGACATGGTGTCTGACATCCCAGAACATCAACAACCAATGCACCCACGGTACTTTGCACATCGCATTTGGGCGTGGAAAGTCCCCGACCGAAATGTCAATATGTGACGAGGTCGGACTGAAAATGTGGTGTGGTGTGTGATGTGTGAAACTCTTGGGAGATTTGGGAGCTGGCAAGTTAAGTAGTTTGGTAGTTTTTGATAGATTTTATAAATCGTTGGACAGTAAGAAAATACCAGAAAAAACAATATTAAAGGGTCAAATAGATGATTTTTGTGTTTGTGTACTTATCTCTTATCTCTAACAGGTAATTTAAAAGTCAAGAGGCTCTAAAGGAAAAAACAGAGCTTCCTGTGAGTCAACTCAGATAATAGGGCTTTTTTCACAGAGGACATTTTGACTTGTCACAGTAGGAACAACACAGGTGCATATAATGAAATTAATGACGGCTGAATGCCACTTGGCTGCTTTCTTTTTTAGGATCCTTGTATCCTGCATGCTTGCTCACTGTCACTCTCACAGGGACACTTAAATAGAGTAGAGCAATTGTTAATGTTATTAGCAACACCTGTGCTTCTCCCACTATGAGTCAGTCTTGCAATGCAGACCATGACGGAGGCAGACTCCTGAAATGGGACACAATTTCATCATTTCTCAAACATGAATATCATAACTCCAGAGTGGTTTTAAATAAGACAAAATTTTTCCACTCTGGAAAGTGCCTCTCCATTCATCTCAACAACTGTGAGGCTAAAACTAAGCTGGTCATGACGCAAGGTAATTGGCCAGGTGTTTTTGTATACAGCTGCGTTGCGTTGCAGTAAAATTTGAGCCATACACATACAGTCAACTTTAACAGATTCACATAACCCCCTCGGCTTATTAGCGGACGCAGAGTAAGAAGAGACAAACCTTTCAACCTAATCAGCCAACACCAGGGCTCTTGAGCCTGAGAGCTGTTCCCACTTGAGACTGAATTTCATTACCACCAAAATGTGGTGCGTTGGTACAGCGACACACCAGGCTGCCTCATCGACATGATAATAATTAGCTAAAAAGTTCGACTGTGACCTACTTTGAAATGACATATGTCACATCTCAGTCATATTAAACTGAATGAGACATAAAAATGAGATCTTTTCTGATTATATTGTTTTTAATGATGTCATTTATTATGAAATACATGCTCAATTTAGGATGATGACATAAAAGCACAACTGCTCTTCTGTGGGTAAATACAGGAGTGGTCATGTTACCATTAGCAACAATTACATTTGGGTAATATGATCACATCCTAAAACAAACAAACAAATAACCATTTAACATTATTTCATTCAGTGCACATTTGCTTTTCTTCCATCTAACTTTAATCGACAAATTGTTCATTGTTTATTTTTTTAAAGCTTAAAAACACAATTGTGAACTGAGAGCACTAAGACATGTTGAGTGACACAACTTCATTTCAAGGGCTTGTGATGAATGAAGCAGGAAGACCAGGCTGACAAGAAACAACATGTTTTGGGTCAGCATGTTCCCTTCCTTCCTGGCTGTGAGTTAAACATCACATAAATATCTTCTCTAAATAGGGACAAGGGAAATTAATCCATCCCAATTAATCAAAACAAATCCTGTAACAAGCATACGAGGTCATCACAAAGGAAGAGGACCATACACCAGGCTGTCAGTCCATTGTGGTAGATTATCTAGAAATGTCAGAGCTTCTTATTATCCAAATATTGAATCATGTTTTGTATGCATTATATATTTTTAGCTGTTATTAACAAACAGTCAGAAAGTCAAGATCCAATATTCAATATAATGCCAGTTGGAAATGTATGTAGCAAACTATGTCACACCCTAAACACAAAATAAAACTCGGATACAGTTCAGTCAAAGGGCTTCACCACGGAGCACTGTACTTAATCACGGTACTTAAACAATACGACCACGGCTACTTTCAATCAGAGCACTTTAATTATGTTGAGAGCTTCCTCTCAACCCCAACATCTCCAAGCAAAGTCCATATTTCACTGTGCAGCTACAGCTCACATGTAATACAGATGATGTTGCCTCTCCACTGAAAAGATGTCACCAGATTTAACTTCTAACTTCTGAACATACAGTAAATTTGTACAAGAGAGAGACAGACATTAGCAGGTAAAATTAAACTGTTAGTCATACTTCATACAGCACATTTCATAAGGAAGCCTTAAATAAAGGTTCACAGAAGTAAAATTAGATGTCAGGTGTACATATCAGATATAAAGGTGTGCAAATGACAATATGGAACGCGCAGACAGTCTCATTGGGGGCCCATTTTTCAGCCCATTTACTACTCACATGGGACCTACATACTCATGTTGGCTGGGTATGGAGTAGTACAAAAATACTGTAACAAAAAAAAAAAAAAACAAGGTTGCCTGGTAGAGGGTGGGTAAAATAAAACGATGCTCATCTGGGTTTCACACCTCCAACATATTCACTTATTTCTGAAATAAAAATGTCAGCGACTGGCTGATGCTGATAACCAAGGATAACTCTAAATGACTTATCCTGGTGTTTATACACGAAACCTTTAAAATCTGGACAAACACTGCGGACTGATGATGTAAAAATAAGCAATAACTCAGGCAATATTCAGGGTGAGAAAATGTGAGTAAATCAAACAGTATAGTCGAAGTGTACATACTCGTTATTAGTCATGTTGTGTAACACCTGGGGAAAAAAATTACATTTACACAAAATAAATTTAGGTTTACGTTTCCTGGTCTCTAGTCCTAATTTCTAAAGGGTTTATAACAGCACGTTAAAATCACTGTTGCACAGTACCAATCAGTGATAACAATGCTGACATTTGTTTGCATGGAACAATGTGGATAATTGTCCCTCACAGTGAAATCATCGAGGGCATATCTCAAGGTCCCACTGATTGCAGTTTTTATAGAAGAATATTAAATCGTTGTTCAATTTCTGCACTTTCAAAAGAACAGCGGCAGGTCCTTGAAGGGTCCTACAAAAATCTGTTACTGATTGGACAAAGTGTTGGCCTCACTTGGCACTGAAGTTTGACTTTATACTTCAATGAAAGGAATATAAAACCAATGTAAACATACAGACCGCCCAGCCTTTGGGGAAATAAACAGTTATTTATCCAAATTAGATGACAATCCACACACACAAATAACAACAGCTATCCTTACTATGATTAAATGTAGCTTCTAAATTAAAAGCAGAGACTAAGGATGTGAGTTGAATGAGAAAGATAAGAATAAGAGACAGAAAATGTTTCTTTTCACACTACTGCTAACACTGAGGTTAATAATGTAAATGTTCTTCATATGTGTGGTGGTTTACTCGCAGCTGAAATCAAGTTTACAAATGCTTGCAAGAAAAAAAAAAGGGCCAACCTGTCAATGATCATTTTAAGGAATTAATCAAACAATAACAGTATGAGACACATTTATCACCCTTGCTGAGCCATAGAGTGCCCTCACTTTATTTCAGTTTCTCACACACACTTTGGACGGCTGTGGCTCAGAGGTAGAGCGGGTCATCCACGAATTGGACAATCGGTGCTTCGATCCCCAGCTCCTCCAGTCCACATGTCAAAGTATCCGTGGGCAAGATACTGAACCCCAAATTGCTCCTGGTGGCTGTTCCATCGGTGTGTGAGTGAATGGTTACTGAGCAGCAGGTGGCACCTAAGAATGGAGCCTCGGCCACCATGAATGTGTGTGTGAATGGGTGAATGTCACACATAGTGTACAAGTGCTTTGAGTGGTCAGAAGACTAGAAAAGCGCTGTACAAGTGCAGTCCATTTACCATTTGTATTGGTGTGTTGGCTGTGTGATTGTGGCCTTCACTCTTCTCCTTCTGCATATTTACCGTTTTTAAAGGAGACTGTGTAAGGAGGAGATATGTACTATGTAATTAATCCCTGTCACCTCTCTTTCTTTGCTCGACCTGTGTTCAACTTTCCGTGACACATTACCATGGAAACAGAGCCCAGCACTTAGATGTACTCTGACATATTTATTGAATCCCTGTAACCATTTTATTTAAGAAATTTGATGTCTCTCAGAGGGCCAATCTCTGCCTGTAAACACATGTGTAAAGATGCGTCAGGTCAAAGTGGAAATCATATATTTTAAATGCTTCAAGGTAATTCTTTTTTTTTTTTTTTTACTTTTGTAAACTTCTTTGATATGAGATTCAAACAAAATGTTGACCACTGATAATTTTACTTTATGACAGTGATTAGTCAGTGGTGTCTTTGTTCATCAGCCATCATGGCTGATGTTCTACGCTAAGAATAAGCTAACTACAGTAGCACGTAACCATTTGTAGGAGCACATGTAGGACTGTGTCCTGTCAGAGTTCTAGCCTGTAGTTTCACATTGTTAAAGCAATATTTCAACATTTTGAGAAATAGGCTAACTTGCCTCAAGTTGTAAAGAAGAATGATACCACTGTCATATTTTACAGCAAACAGACAATTAGCTTATCATATGGACTGGAAACAGTGGTAAACAGATAACCTGGCTCGAAACTCACTAAATTCCACCTGTCTGCACCTCTAAAGCTCACTTTAACCAAGACCGGCCAAGACCAGTAACTTCCTGGAGTCTAAACTGGTTGCCTGCAACTGCTCCAGTCCAAGACATAGTCCAGCAAATAATCCCTGTAAAACCGCAATTTGACATTTTTGCACTTTGGTTTTTGTGGACCCTTCTGATCAATCAAACAAGATGTAATGGGGGTTATAGAGGGTCGGAGTCAAACAGGGAGCTGACCCCAAAAAGCCAGAGGTAAGAGGAAAGGTAAGACATGATGATAAGACACGATGTAGAGGTGTACCAAAATAAACATATATTAATGATGTATTACATTCACATTTTTGCACACATGCTTAACACCAAATTGAATTTAGATAATGTTAAAAGGCTATTCCTGTGGTGTATTTATATAACCTGATAAAAATGAGGGGACCTCCAACATGTCAACACAGAAACGCAAGATGTAGCCTATACAGCCAACGTTTAAGTAGGATATAGAGTAGCAAGCGATGCTAATCCCTCTGAATCTGTGTAGTATTATGTAGTGGTATGACGACATGCAGGGAGGGGCTGCAGGGTGGAACTGAACCTGCAACCACTGCAGCAAGGACATTGCCTTTGTACATGGTGTTCCCGCCCTACCTACTGGGCTACTGGGCACTCCTATGTTACCCTATCCTATGATTATCACTGACAATGGTGAACAATAAAGCTTAAGCCAAATTTAGTAGGCCTGTGTTTAGTGTGCAAATGGCATTATAACAAGGAAATAAGTCTGATCAAGCAGCCATGTTGGTGCCTTGTGATGCAGGTGTAGCTGACAGAAATCTTGATCACTTCTGTTTAATCCATCAACCCCAATTCATGATGGCACAAAGGAAACAGGAAGCTGAATTGTAGAGAGCTGAAGAGTTACATAATATCAAATAAAAAATTTAAAAATAAGTTGGGTTGGAGTTGAACGTGTTTGTGTCCCTAATTACCAAACAAAATCTTGTTTTATGTCAACTAGAAATAAATAAATAAATGGTGGGCCATGCCTTGTAAAACAACATGGTATACACTTAATTTCTTCACATCAAGACACTTTAGGAATTCAGAAATATATCAACCACATTCTCTATAATTCCAGATTCAGCTGACAGACTTGGGTCTTCGTTGTTTGCAGACATGTTTCTCATGGTCAAAGAGAATATTGATTTTCAAGCAGCAGAGGCTCAGCTGCCTGTGTCCTATCTCATGAATCCTGTCTTATGTAATAGCGTAGCAGCTTTTTCTGGAAGATGATGCACAGCACAGACACAGTCTGAACTGTCATCTTATAATTATGGTCATTCTTTTCCATTATGGTCTCTTACAACTTATTTCTTTCTGCATTTGTTATTATTAGCCTATTATTATTTCAAACTGTGGTTATCAACTAGTGTATTCATCCTCACGTTTAGTCTATTTATTTTCTTAACAGTCTGTGTCAGTGAATGTGGAATTGAGGGGCCCCCACCCTGGGGTTTCTGTTGCACAGCACTGATGATGGATAAAGGTGCAGCGGACGCACAGGATACCACAGCAGCTGAGCAGCTGTAGTAGGTGTCGGTAGGCTGCTCTGTAAAACTTGCAGCAGCCTTCATATGGAAAACAAGCGGGCACTGACACAGACGAGGCTTCTGTCCTGCTGCCATTCTTAAATACTTGGGGTCCCAGAGATGCGCAAAAGGCTGAACCCACAGTCCTCTCCGCTGCACAAGAAGGTAAGTTTGCTTCTTCGCGTGTTAAGAGTCCTGTAGTTTGAGAATACACAGAGATGGAGCATGAGGCTGTGGATGCGTTACAGTTTCGTTTTTGATGTGGTTTGGAGCTGCACGTGCACCAAGTGTCAGATGTGGGAATAAAAAAACTGTGCGCAATATCATCACACCTTTGCTGACATTTGTTTACTTGTCTTTTTTGCAGACACCGACATATTTTGTGGAATTAATTAGGATGCATTTCAAATCAATCAAAACTGGAGGGTGTGTGTAAATTCTTTCTGTGTGGATGAAATCATTACATCCTACAGAGTGCCAGTAACAGTTTCAAATTGTAAGGATATATAATATGATCTGTCTTTAATGACTCATGTTAGGATCCGTCTGAGTTAAAGAATATCTGGGTATTGATTGAACCTAAGGTGTTGGGTGTCATTAATTATTTAAATGCATCTTTGCTTATTTTCACCTCAATCAAAAAGAGAAAATTCTCAAAGAGAAGAAAGCGAGGCTGGATGTGTGCGTGCAGCGCTTGTGCGTAATTTTGTTTAATTGACCAGTGATTTGCACATCACCTTTAATGTTTACATGATGATTATTTGAAGTAATATTACATCTGTTCTTCACACCATGTCATTGCGTGTCTTTGTTAATAGTTTCCCTTTTATGAAATGTAACATCCGGAGAAAACAGTAATGGAGTAAACAGTAGAGTCACATTTAAAGGAAAGCAAGGTGGGACTTCTTTTGAAATCAATGGACTCAAAAATATTTATTTTTTTATTTTATTTTTTTTTAGGAGGAATCACACTAAAACACAAGCACACAGTCCATGGTGTGGTGTTTGTGTTCACAGCGTCAGTCTGCATCAGTCAGTGATGATGATACCACACTGATAATACAGAGGCTGCCAAGCACTAAATGCACCAGAACAAGATCCAGTGGGCTGAAATCCATTTAAAATCACAAGTCAAACACATTAAGATTTTTTTTCTTGTTGCTGTTTATTGGGTAACAGTTTTTGTTTGGGCTCACTGCACAGCAGAGATAATTAAAATGGTTACAAAGAGGCTTTTAGCTTTCAAACTATTGTTGATGGAGAAACAAATGCCGTTATAATATAATTATCTTTATTTATTACATCCTGTAATTAATCCATAAAATATATATTTTTATCTCCCCTGTTATGTTGTTGAAATTATCAGCAGCACACAGCATTTGTGAACCGTAGCTGCATATTAGCATGACAACATGCACTCTAGGAGAACATGGAGTTGTGAGGTTTGGACCATGTAATATTAGGCAGATACAGAGTGTTCATACTTACAATGTTCCTCACAGTTTGTGAGCATCATATCTCCACCTCACTGATTTGCAATTTGAACGAAACCTCCCATATATGCATATTACTTCCTCTTGATGAGATGTGCCGGAGAGATGCATCATAACCTCTGCCTAGGAGGTTGTTTTCTGTTCAGTGTGTTTGTTTTTATTGGTTGGTTTGGCTGTGTATCAGCAAGATTACAGATACACTGCTGGCCTGATTTTCATGAAACTTATTTTTTACCTTTGCTAGCATTGTGAGACAGGGCATTTGGTCTTGGCGTAATTAATGCCATATCCAGTAGACTGTAGTGAAGTTCAGTGGTGACACAACATAGCCAATAATGTAGAAATGCAAAGACTCCTCATCACAATCCACATTCACATGTACCAGTAATCCTCTGGGGTTACCTACACATGTAGTAACTCAAACCTCATACAGAGAGCACCTGTTACACACCACCCAGGGACATAATTTTTTTTCCTAAAGATGATGAAGGCATAACCCATCTTATTTTGCCTTAGTCTGACTGGCTTACCCTGATATTCGCCATCCTAAGAAAAAAATGTGGCCTCAGGAATGCAAATTTTTTTCCCCCGATGATGGCAAATTCATTACCGTCCCTACTCTGCCTTTGACTTGCAGGCTGACCCTGATATTCCTCAGTGGTTTCTAGAGAGAACAGTACAGTTTTTACACCATGTATTTAAATACTAACATCAATAAAGATATTTATATATACACATTATACTGGTTTGTGTAATAGTTATTCTCTACTACACAAATAAATAAATAAATTGGACTAAAGTAAAACTGTCTTCTATGTGAACATAATTTTACATAGCAACTGTTTTTGAAGACAAGCTGCCGTGTTCATGATTTTACGTCAGTCTAAACATCTGATATTTGTATATGTGTACATGACGATGATGTTTTTTTCACAAATGTATGTTAAGTATGTGAAATATTTCCAAATTAGATTTACATAAATATACAGCTGAGGTGAGGCCTCAGTTAGGTACGACCATAGTTTGACATATTTCTAATAGTTTTAGAGTGGGTGAGCTCGCAGATGTGCATATCTTAAGCGAGTGCTGGCCTTGGCAGAGGTCTTTGCTCTGAGTGCTCCTCTATAGTTCATTCATGGGTTGTTTGCATTTATTCTGTAACACAAATGTGTTTGGATGACCTTCGCCCACTTCATGGCTACTGACTCACCCATCTCCATCATCTCATCCCCAGCACTGATCTTCATGCTGACTGAACAGAATGTTGCTTCCTCTGCGAGCCTCACAAAATGAACGCCACTCTGTGTGACTCTGCAGTGACCATGTATCACCTGCCAACAGACCACCAACTTAACTCCAGCTGCAACTCCTCCCCGCCCTCTTCCAACTGGACAGTGGTGGATGAAGCCCTGCAGCTGCCTACATTCACCACAGCAGCCAAAGTCAGAGTGATTATTACCTGTATTCTCTGCGGCATTTCGGCCTTTTGCAACCTGGCGGTGCTGTGGGCGGCTCACAGCGATGGGAAACGCAAATCCCACGTCAGGGTGCTGATAATCAACCTGACGGTGGCTGATCTGCTGGTGACCTTCATCGTAATGCCTGTGGACGCCGTGTGGAACATCACAGTCCAGTGGCTCGCAGGGGACTTTGCCTGCAGGCTGCTGATGTTTCTGAAGCTGCAGGCGATGTACTCCTGCGCCTTTGTCACCATGGTGATCAGTCTGGACAGGCAGTCGGCCATCCTCAACCCTCTGGCTATCAGTAAAGCCAGAAAGAGGAACAGAGTTATGCTGACTGTGGCGTGGGGCATGAGTGTCGTGCTGTCAGTCCCTCAGGTAAGAAAGTCAGGACTGGTTTTCATTGTCTTAGGCTATAAACAGTTTTCATTAAACATGTCCTGCCCAAAAAGTGTCTATGTTTACCTGCACAGAGGAACATACCCACTTCTTCTACTCTGATCAAAGAGTTCTTCAATCTGTTCCATAAATAATTATTTTCAACAAAACCTGAAAACTGAAATAAACGATCCCATCAGCAAGAGGAGTTTCCCGCCAAAATGTTTTTGTTAGCATGATGATGTATTCATCACCATGAGAGAGGCTGTGCAGGTGAGGACCAATGTGAACAACATTAGGAGGAAATTTAGAAACAGAAATGTGAAGCCAGTCGAGAAATGTCATCAGCCTGTGGAACAGGATGTCCTGTGAGCATACAGGTCCATCATAACATTAAAGAATCTGTTCATTGCCATCAAATTACACAATTAAACAAACCAAATTATACAATGAATTTCTCTTGTTAACATTGGGAGAGTGGTGACGGATGGGACACTTGTATTACCATGAAATAGCCTTCCATTACTCATGGACTGCTTAAACAGTATTGAAAATAATTTGTGCCCTGAACAGACACAGGTGTCTGTTAACAATTTATCAAGTTTTTAGATGCCAACCCAAATGTGAAAGGCACAATGTTGTTAAATGTACAAGGAGTGCATTTAGTAGCCCAGAACAAGGTGTCCTAACTGAGCATACAGTGGGTAGGGCTGGTTGGGGCACCTTGTTCTGGGCTAAAAAAACAACAACAAACAACAAAAAAGCAGTCTAAATGTGAATTACATGTTCACACATTTCTTTGAGAAACACTATTATTATATTTTCATAAATGAATGGGATATGGAATTTAAAACAATAATCAACTATCCCAGGAAGAGCAGACACACTTATGTTTTCTGTATGTGGCACAACCAAAACAGTAAATAAAATAAACAGTAAATAAACAATTGCAAAAGACCCTAAAATGTATACACAGCTATGGTGAGTGAAATGCGAGGAGTAGTGAGAAGATCCCCACCTTGAGTTTGAAAGTGAAGAGGATTTGGCTGAGTATGAGCATGGAGAATGGGACAGGCATAGTTGTTGTCTAACTTGCTAAAAAGGCACTGTCCCCTTGTCCCTGCTGACCCCGCTTTCCCCTATTGTACAGACATTTTTCACGGCACACATTTTGACTTGCCATGGTAGGGAAAGCACAGGTGTATTTAAGGACATTAATGATAGCTGCATTCCACTTACAGGAGGCCCTGGTATTGTGCAGGCTGTGGGCTTAGTGGAATACGTTACTGGAAAGCTTAATGGAACTAAGCCATGGTTAATGTTATAAATTTCAATGTTTTTTTCCCTGCTATGACAAGTCAAAATGTCTGCTGTGAAAAAGGTGCACTGTATAGTCACAGCCTGATGCCTCCATGGTTTGTCAGGTGTGTGTTTAGTTATTTTTTCCAATTACAGTGCCCATGGCCGGTAATGTATTCTGCCTGAGCCAGCTGTTGCTCGTTTACCATTGGGCTGGTATTATTAGTTAGTTATTGACTGAGATCTATTTTTGTTCATATTTTGTCCAGCACAGCCAACAAACAAGCCTACAGCTGAACAATCCTAACCAACCTCTAAGACAGATGTCTTCAACCCTGGCCACATAAAACAAAAACTATCTGCATGTTTAAACAGCATTATGGGTCTGTGAGTGGCTAAATGTGTTTTACACCAGACTGTTTAACACAGTTCATGTCCTGAGACAGTCTCTATGGTTGATGGCAGGTCAGCCAGACCATAAAAAGTTACCACTGATTGATGATATGACCACCAAACACATGGCAGTATAGCCGTGAATGTTTTCTCCATGCCTATCTAATTATTGTCATTTCCTTTCTCAGATGTTCCTGTTTCACAATGTGACCATCATCCATCCTGAAGACTTCACTCAGTGCACCACACGAGGAAGTTTTGTCTCTCACTGGCATGAAACAGCCTACAACATGTTCACTTTCTGCTGCCTGTTCCTGCTGCCTCTGGTCATCATGATCACCTGCTACACCAGGATCTTCTGTGAGATTTCCAAACGACTGAAAAAGGACCACTGTGAGTTGAAATGAAGCTCTGTGGATCAGTGTACTAAAGTGATGAGCTCTTATTTAACAAAACGGCTGCTGCAGTTTGACTGACCCTTTTATTACCAGAGGGATATTGATAAAAGCTAAGCTGTGTTTGGTAGGTGATTTAATGCTTTTTAATCTTCAACCCACACAGAGCTATGGAGCTACAACAGGACAGTTCACCCCAAAATCAAACGTACAAAACTTGTCCTCTTACCTATATTGCTTTTTATCACTCTAGATTGTTTTGGTGTGAGCTGCAGAATGTTAAATATAATGTAACTAGATGGTACGCAGCTTGTGGTGCTCAACGTGCCAAAAAATAAATAAATAAATAAGGAGACTAAAAATGGCAACTATATATTCAGTTTTGCCAACCAATAGCTGACGCCAGGTTGCCAGCCTAGTACCCACTTTTAAAAGTCAGCATTGAGCCCTGTAATGTGTGCTTTGTTTTGTGTCTGTCGTCTGTGTTCTTCTATTAGTGCCCTCCAATGAATTGCATTTGCGGTGTTCGAAGAACAACATCCCCAGAGCCCGGATGAGAACACTAAAAATGAGTATTGTGATCGTCTTGTCTTTCATCATCTGCTGGACTCCATATTACCTGCTGGGCCTGTGGTACTGGTTCTTCCCTAACGACCTGGAGGGGAAGGTCTCCCACTCACTGACCCACATCCTGTTCATCTTTGGGCTCCTCAATGCCTGCCTGGACCCAGTCATCTACGGCCTGTTCACCATTCACTTCCGAAAGGGGCTGCGGAGGTTTTACTGCAATGCCACCACGGCGTCCGACCTGGACAACACGGTTTTAACTGGATCTTTCACTTGTGCTGCCAACTCTTTGCCACTGAAAAGAGAGGTGAGCCCTGCCAGTCAGGAGAGGTTCATGTTGTGCAGTGATAACCACAGCAAAGCAGAGTCGATGTCACCAAGGAGCAGCTTTTTAACAGCAAACGATACAGAGAGAGATCCAGACCAGTCCAGCCCTGAGAGCATCATATGAGGAGAGTACATGGCGGAGACTCTCTGACAATTTTTAATAGTTTTATTTATTCAGATTTATTCAGTGTCTGTCTGTCTTGTGTGGGGTGCAGAATTTCTTTACATTTATGTGTCATTTTGACTTCACAAATTGTAACATGCCTCTGTATAAAACACAAAGGCCAAAACTCCTAACCACTGTTGGTTGGAAAACACAGAACGTTTCATAAAATAAACACGTAGAACATAACAATCTTCTGTTATAAAGGAATGTTTGGTGCTCTGTACGTTGTAATTTGTGGTCATCTTGAATTAAATGTTTTCACTGTAACCTGGAGTTTCTATCGTAAGTTTCTATTGAGAAATAATTCTCAAATATAGCTGAAACTGTAAGCATGGGAATTCACGTGGCACAGCACTGACATGCAATTTCTGTGCAGATGTCTTATGCAAGCAGACTTCTATGTCTGTAGTGATGTGTAGCAGCAGGATGCCTGAAGGGACTGCTGCTGCTAATCAGTGATGAGTCACAGAGTCCAAATGGAAAGGCCATTTCTACCCTTTAATTGAGACAACTTGATATGTGGCAGAGATGGAAAATAACTTTAGAATCCTCCTCAGCTCTTTGTGAAAAAAGATGCATTTTTCTTCTTTTGTTCAGGACAAAAAATGACTGAGACAGGTACATGTTCAGTGACTCACCTAACTCAAATGCAGACAAGCAGGAGACCAGCATAACTTTAGAAATAGTGAATAAAATATGTAGCTAGAAAAATAATTTATTTTCAGCACAAGAGTGTTAAGCCAACATCTGTAACTTCATATGTACCTTACCAACATGTGAGTGGTATACTGTAGATTATTCTCACGTCTAACTCTCAGCAAGAAGGCAAAACGGTGAATTCCACGTTCCAGCTTCATAGGCAGATAATATGTACCTTAGCTTTTGCTAATGAGTGTCTGTTTATGTCAGGGAGAAAAACATGTATGAAATGGGCTGATATTAGAGTTAAATGAAAACACACTCAAAGTGGCTTTGAAATGAGGCGTGATGACAGCAGGTTTGTTTTCTCATGTTATGGTAAAAGAAAGTGTTGATGAAACAAATGTGACAAGCAGCTCACTAAAGAACATTAAACCAACAGCAAACAGTGACAATGAATAAAGTCTCTGCCTTGTTGGAGTTGTTTTGTTTAATTTCAGAGGCCACTGCTGTATTGTTTTTAATGTCACATCTGATATTTATTATAATGCACGCAAGGCTCGTTGAACAGAGCACCTGTGCTTCCATTATGCTTTCCATGACGTTTGGCCCTTTGGCATCAGTAAAGCTTTTTAGAAATTCAAATGAGGCTTCCAGGCGCATATTAAAATCTGTATCAGTATCAGTTCCTTTGACCGGTGAAGGTTGAGCACAAAAGATGCAACAAGGTAGAGACATTTGTGGGGAAAGATGGAAAGATGCCACACAAATGATCCAAAGCCACGAGTACCTTCTGTCACAAGAATTCCCATATTGTTCTGCCGCCAATTTAAAATAATACAGAGAGCCGATCAGGAATAATTCAACAGCCACACATGCTGACTGGTTATAGATGAACAATAAGCCCTCTGATGGATTGAGATCTCCTGAACCTGTGAGCCATCTCACCTGCTTTCATTTGGTGCGCTGATACTCTGGCACTCAATATTGAGTAGCTGATTATGCCCCCGTTGAATTTGAATGTGATGGGTTGCCACACATTAAACTACAGCACTCAGCTACTAATGCAGCTCACCAGTCTCCATTTTTCTTCTGTGTGCATGACCCTAAAAAGCAGTGTTTCTGCCTTTAAAACTGAAGTTAAGTCACTATTTTCACTTTACATTATGCTGCATATTGGGCTAACTTTTCAGGAGGGTCAAGGGGTCAAAGAATTCAATCAAAGGCTTGTTTCTATTTCCATTAAATTAAAAACTGTCAAATAGTTGTTTCCAGTATTATTGTCCCTCTGCAGACGAATGCAGTCACACAGGAGCATCACTTGAAAACTAGCTTATTAAAGAGCAACCCAGAGTTTTTAATGTGACTGTGATACCAGATGGAATTTCCCAGTATTTAGTAACAACGTATGTTAAGTTTCCTGGAAAGAAAAAGGCCAAGAGGAAGGAAGAGAGCCTTGAGATGGTTTAGAGGTGGGAAGACAGACAAAAGGGCATTAGCCTGTC
>JAPZEB010000001.1:27638484-27649136 GCA_029783705.1 Chaetodon striatus
TGGGAGGAAGCCGGAGTACCCGGAGAGAACCCACGCTGACACGGGGAGAACATGCAAACTCCGCACAGAAGGGCTCCTGCAGTATGCCAGTCCACCCCTGAGTAGGCTGATTGCAGCAGGGGAATGAATGTAACTGAGAATAGCGCCACATTCTGCTGTGAAAAATTACCAATAAATGCTTCTTTACACAACGGGAGATGTCTCAGCAGGATTTGAAATTGAGGAGAAATTTACAAGAAGTTACAGATGACATGTTTCCCTGACGTTAGCATGTAGCAGCATACAGCAGTGTAACCTATCTATTTTAAACACTTGCAGTAGTGTGCATGGAACAAATGACTATATAAAGAAATCCAGCATACCAGGAAGTTCTGCAGTTCAGTACAGTAGGAAACCTGGGATTTTTGCTCACAGGGTTTACCTCTACAACTATTTACATCATTAGTTGACACTTTGGCCACTTTTAATATAACCATCCTTTTTTGTAACACTATATAAAAGACACAAAATATGGAAAAGCACAAAGGTGTCTTTATTTAAGCTACAAATACAAATAAATCAAAGTAAAAACAAACACACATTTAGTGTGGGAGTTGAATAGCTGGAGGGAATTATTTGAAAAGCTCTGTGATCTGTGAAATCTCAAATTTTTGTCAGCAATTTCATTTTACATTAACGATGAAACAGGCAATAGCTGGAAGGATAACGATGCAGGCGTAGAACCAGCTGGTGAGCTCAATATTTTCAAAATAAAAATTATAGTAAAGCTTTTTCCCCCTGCGGTAAAAGCTGCCGACGTGCCCTTGAGTGAGGCACTAAACCTGTGAGCCGCTCCACTGTTAAGTTGATGGCAGTTTGTTTGCTGAGATGGCAAATCTGTTCTCTGTCGACCTTCTTGGATAAATGAAGGTTTAAAAAAGTGTGTGATGGGTCAGAAACGTCATTATGTGTCTTATTGAAACCAGAGGAAGACTTCTTTAACCGCATGAAATTTCCATTTATGGTGGAGACGCGGGACCGTGAATGTCCGTGAAAAGCAGTTTGCTGTGACGAAATTGAATTCCATCTTTCAGTGTGTGTGTGTGTACTTTGTACATGAATGCGTAGTGTGTGTGTGTGAGTGTGTATGTGCAGCAGAGGAACCCTCGGCTCAGGTTTCAGTGCCGGGAACAACATGCTGGCCATGGGGGAATGACAGGGGAAATTGGACGGCAGACAGTGTGATTTGTGTGTGTACAGATTTCCTTGTGTGTGTGTGTGTGTGTGTGTGTGTGTGTCCTCAGAAGCCTCCATGCATTCCTCCCATTCTCAGCCTCTTGGTGGAACCATACTGAGACACAAAACAACAGGGCAGAACGGAGCTATATGTCTGCGCAGTCATCGCAGGGCTAAACACTGCTGGCCTTCGTCCTCGTGATATTTATTATTAATGTTCCAGATAGGAGAATGGGTGCGTTTTTGAATGTGAGGCACAAGAAGGGAGATATTTTTGTGCAGAAGGGATAAACAATATCTGAAGTCTCATTCCTTTGCTTCATGGAAAACATGACTCAGTTCTCTTTCACACAGTCAGGCTTCAAGAATGAAATTACAAAGTTCAGACTCCTTACTGTTATCGTTTTCTGTTCAAAAGCCAATGGATACTCAGCCTGCCAGTCAAATTTCAGTACAATACCTGCTTATGTGATCGTGCCGTCTCTAACTCTTTCAGCCATGCTTCTAGGGGGAAGTGATAGACCTCGAGCCAAGGAGCACTGTTACCTGACAAAGATGTGAAAATCACGTGACTCAGTATTTGAATGTAAAGTTTTCAAAATCCTGTAAAAACAGAAAGTAAAGTTCTTACTTACAGCTGATTGATACAGCTCCATAATCTCCTCCTTCAGACAGTTCAAATGTCAAGCAAATGCTCCTGTTGTTGACATCTTCCTGATATTGACAGACGTTGTTTAATATGTTATCTTCTATTTTTTCTGTTCACAAAAGGAATTACATCAAATAAAAAATAAAAACTAAGTCCTAAAAATATATACATTTTGCAAAACAATCATTTAAAAAAGACAAAAACAGCTTGACTTATTCTCAACTTTCTTTAGGTACACTTATCAACAACACATAAAAACACTTTTTTTTAAGCTTCCCAGTAAACTGTAAACTTAAAGTTGTACTATGCAAGATAGTCAGTTACTGTCTCGAAATGTGCTTGCCAGGGAAAGTGAAAGTGAAAGCCAACCCCTAGATTATCTCTCATTTTGGCATTTTGTCTCGCTATATTTGAAGCTTTTGTGGCGCCATGTACCTTGTATGCCTGCTGCTTATGGTCTGGCACCCGATTGCTACCATTTTATAAGGCCCAGACCTCACCTGAGCACTGCTGGAGGACATGCCCATGAACGTCCCCAAAAATGGAAAATAAGAAAATACAGGTAGAGGGCAGAGTCTCTGCAGAAAAATACAACACCACACATTTCTTGTGGAGTGATGATTAAGAGGGCTTACTTCTGTATGAGTCTTTACACTGTCTTTTTGAAGATCCTGTTTAGTTTATCTTTAACAATACAAAAAAGAAGATGGTTATACTTTCTTTACTTGAAGATAAACACAAAATTGCTCTATCGTGGAAATCTGTTAATAGACCAAGCAAGCAAAGTTGGATTGTTGCAATGTCTGATTATGAAGAAACTTACATATGTACCGGGGGAAATACAACAGTTTTAAAATGATTTTGGGCTTATTCGTGAAATTTCTGGAGGAGGAAGATTTTGCTAAAGCCTTGTTGTGGACTACTAATATAAATTTCTATTTGCCTTTTGAGGGGCTTTGTTGTCACCATTAGGACTTTTACTTCCATGATATTCAAAGTGCCTTCATGGGTTTTGTTTAGGTGTACCTTTTGTTTGTCTCCCTTTCGTGTGTAATGTAAACTGTATCTTATATGTTATGTGAAAAATTAATTCAAATTAAGATTTCTCCTGATTTTTTTTCTTGTACAAAAAAAAGGTGGTAAACAAGCAAAATATGACAAAACATATATAAACGACACTGACAATACGCACCATGATGTTAATAACATTGAGGAGGTAAATGCTTTCACAGAGATATGCAAAGACTCTGGCAACACCTGCAGTGAAAGACAAAGGCAGCTGATGTCAGTATGACGATACATTTTGAACTCTTTCTGAAAACTTTTTGGGGGTTTCCAGTTTTAACGTTTCGTTCCTCTGAATCACAGGTGTAATGTCTCTATTCAGTACAGTAATAATTTGTGACTTCAGCATCAAGCTAGAGCATTTCAAGTGTACAAATAAATGTCAATCTACATTATTTTATTTGTGAAAATCTGACTACCTACATGCTTAATGCAGGAGAGGTATGAGCGAGGTGTACTACCCACCCATATCATCAACAGTGCCAAGCAGATAGGCTGTCTCAGCCATTCTGGTCATTTGAATAGATGTAATTTCCAGTGTGTCCTTCAGCCACTCTGCAGTGCAGGTCAGAGATGATGCACACCAAACAGACAAGCCCTGGGAGTGACCCAGGCTGAGGTAGCTGCCATCTTCTGAGCATGTCAGGCAGTTGGTGCTCTCTGGAAGCTAACGGATAAGTCATGACAGAAAAACATTAATACCCACATTTCTTTTGGAAAACACTCATCTTTTTATTCAAGAACCTATTTACTTTCTTTAGTAGAATAAAAAGCAAGGGCTTTGTTTGCCTGTAAAGCCCTTTGAACATATTTGTTACTGGGCTAGAGGTCAAAATAATACACAGTTTATGTAGAGTTTTGCCAGATGGTTTGTCAAGTATGTAAAGTTTAACATGAATTCATTTCCAGAGATAACCTAATAACTTTAAACTCCACGTCTGTACCTGTGCTGCAGTGGACAGATCTATAGTTGGTGTTTTCTTTCTGGATGTCTCTGTTTTGCATGCTGCAGCCATATCTGAATCTGGGGTACCTTCTCCGGTGCACTTGGACATCCTATTAATCAAAAAATAATAACTTTACATAAAATACTTTGTTTTCTGTAACTTGTTTAAGATTATTTTTGATTGTTTGTTTTGTTTTTCCATCATGCTGATGGAAAGAAGTGACAATACTTCACTCCTTGCCCCAAGAGTAGACTTAGGCGACGATATGTGGTGGTGGAAGAAGTACTGTGAGCTTTCAGTTAAGTAAAGGAGCAGTTATCACCCATCATAATTAAATCTCCAACATATATAATGGACAGAAGTAGCTATTACCATCAAAACACTTTTAAAGTTTGAAAATTGCAATGCCCATATACAATTGCCACTGTAAGCATGTTACATACCCTGTATATTGAATTATTACTGATGCATAAATGTGTAGGAACTGGTACTGTAATGTTATTTCTGAGCTTGTCCAATATACTATTGGGTAGTTTAATCTGGAAAAATGCATCATATTTTTTAAGATGATCATATACTTTATAAAGTGGCAATCTGCATAGTAGTTGTTACTTGAATGTAGTGGGAGAAAAATGCAACAGTTGCCTCCGAAATGTAGTTAGTAAAAGTAAAATGAAATAGAAATAACGTTACTTAAGTGAGTTAATCAAAACTGTACAGAACTTCACACAAAGTACAGTAGGCCTGCCAACGTGACTGAATGTACTCAGCTCGTATACAACATACATATACTTATATATTATATTATATATTTATACACACTCACTTATTGTACACTTACTTACACTTACTCTGCACTCATGTAGGGTAACACAAACACAAAGAATTAACCCATGTCGGTGTATTACAATGAATAACGTTACATGTAGGCTAAGGTCTGTGTCCGGCTGAGGAGACATGTTAGCTGTTAGCTAAAACAGCATGCTAGCTAATTAAGCGCTAACACTACGGAAGTGCTCACACAAGGTAAAGTTACAGCTAGTGCTAATTAGCTATAATACCTACAGTGAACAAAGAGAACCGACAGAGCTCACAGTGACCTTTGGTTAGCTGTGAATTGAAAAAATATATCACCTCGAAATGTCATTTCATTTCACAGCAGCGGTCTTACTTTCATTTGTCCCACGAAGCAGCCTCGAAGGGTGCTAAGCGTATCACGGTCGCCATGACAACTGTTGCTATGTCCACTCTGCGGAGCGCCCGGTGATGCTGCATTCAGGTACACCTCGGATGGTTCCATTTTCCCATTAGGGAAGTGGTTCATCTGACTTCGGTGCGTTCCTTTAAGTTGTAATGTTGAAATAACATGGATGGTACTGGGATGATAAACGCTCTGAGAAATAAAAGACAGCACATCTGTCTTTTATTTCTCAGAGCGTTTATCATCCCAGTTAAGATCCAAGTAACTATCCAAGTATGCTAAAACACTTTGAAGCTTTATAAAATGATTTTGTCCCCGACATGAATAATGTCCATAATGTAATTTAAAAAAAAACAAAAAACATTTTGACTAGTAAAAATGTCATCGTAGGTTCCACAATTGACATTATGACTATAGTTAAAATGCAATTTTAGATATCTACAATTAGAGTTATGACTTGGAAGAATGCAATTACAGATATCTATTGAGGATAAGACACAGTTTTAACAGGAGTTAACCGACTATCCACAATTGTATTTAGATATCCATAATAGCATTTCTACTTTTCAAAATTGGATTCATATTAGTCAGAATAGCAATTACGCCCCAAAGATGTCTGCAATGACATTCTTACTAGTGGAAAATGTTTTTCAAAACTGTCTCAAATTAATTTCTCCAAGTAAAAAAATTCAATATTAATAAATTTAATACCCATAATGTAGTTTCAACAGATATATCTGCCATTGCATTGTTCCCCGTCATAATCCTAATATATCCGAAATTGCATATTTACTAGTCTTGATGCCAATTGTGGATTTCCATAATGCCTCTTGAGCTGGTGAGAATATATTTTGGATATTCCAAATGACATTGTGGATATCTGAAATGAAAATTATAACCAGTAACAACTGCAGTGTAGACGTCTGAAAGGAGTAATTTTCCTAGTCAAAATTCTGTGGCAGATAACAAGAATGTTTCTAGACATCTGCAATTATGCTGAAAGCCCAGTTTAGCTATTCAATGTTAAAACCGTCTACCATATGTTTGCATGCTCTGTCTTGTCTATACCAAACTTCTTCTGTCAGGGACAGGAAGGTGGAGAAGGATCACATGGCTCTATGCTCAACACTTCAGATAGTAAAAACGGAGGACAGGTTACAGGAGGTGACATGTTTATGGTTGGAGTTGATGACATTACATTTTTCATGTTCAGATGTTCCCACTCTGTGGTCACAATAAAAAAACACTCCCTCTCTACACATTAAATGTTTCAGACTTAACATGGCTGTGTGTGTTTCCATTTAGTAGCAACGCAGTCCTATATGCTGCCCATTAACAAATGCTCACTTTCTAATAAGTGGACACCCCCACAGTTCTTAACATGAATAGGCATTAATTAATAATTAAGATTTTGTACTCATATATGCGCAAACTTTTAACTCATCTGAAGTTATAAATGTTAATATGTAATAATGGTTAGTAATTATGGTTCTTTATAAACAATAACTTTGCAGTTATCTGGTCTAGATGTTTTGCAACACTTTTCCAAAGGTAAGTGGACAAACAGTAGCCCGATCAGACTACACTGCTTTTTTTGAATTGCTGAAAAATATTGTTTATGTGATTGAGAAGTCTGGGACCAAGATGTTCAGACAAATAGATAAAGCAAATACTGTCATGCTGTTGGAGGATAACATCCTCTCGTCCTAAACATTTCTTATTAATGTCATAACAGCTCAATCAAGCATTAGTAAATAATCTATAAAGCTTCTATAAAACCATTAGTTACAATTTATAAGCCCTTACTACAGGGTGCATTAATATAAGTGGTACTGTAACAAGAGCACTTGTCAGCTTATCTCAGTTTAATTCTGCCTCTGATTAATCTGAATGTTTTTGAGTCCACACAAGTTTTCTTTAACTATCTCAGAGGAACACTGGTTTCACTCAGACCTTTGTCCTGTGGTGTAGCAGTGCAAACTTAATGTGCTGACAAGTCAGCCAACACCAGACTGCAGAGGAAGTAGCAGTTAATTTCCTGTGCAGTGGAGAACGTTCATCGCCATCATCCCATTGAGCCTGGTGTTCAAAAGATGGAAATGTGCTCACATGGGACTGGCAGTAGTAATAGATGACATGTTACAGGGCAAAACATGCACTTACATACATATTATCTGTATTGTATTGTATACAACCCAAAAATGCTGGTGGGAAGTAGTCTAGAGATACTTGGCTGTCCTTCTGTGCTTCATGTTTCCTCTCTCCGCTCAGTTGACAGTATCGCACTTCAGGCCTTCCTCTTGTACTCACTATTCAACTGGTGGTTCAGTCGGCATAGCAGTCATCATTACAATGGCCTAAAGAGAAGAGAAAGAAGAGAACCTCCAGTGCTGGGCTTAGCTGGTCCTTGCTTATGTTGCAACTTTGTTTAACCTATAAAATATTGTGAGACATTCTCTTAGCGAGTGGGTGCATACACAGCTCTCAGCACAGAATGTGATGTGTATAGAAGTAGTGGTCTTTTTTTACCTGACTCTTTGTGGAACGCAGGGCGGCCCCAGCCAGAAATGACATTACAATGAAAATTATCCCACCCACGCCAGTGTAGAAAAGGAAGATCTGATCTGCAGCCATTATTACATGCTGGACAAACATATAAAGAAACACATGAGTGATATCCATTCTGGGGACTGAATCGAATGTGCTATATTACACAATAAGATGAGTTTGGACAAAATGTATGGAGTCTGAGAGAATGTTCATTATTAAGCTCATTATGATTTTTTAAAATTCTAATTCTTTATTTCAGTTCCTTTTAAAATGTTGTTTCTGCAATTTTTATTTATAAAATTAATTAATCACAAAGTCTTTGGCCCAATCCCATTTCTTATTTTAACCCTTCAAGTGCCACCTCACCTGTTCGGAACAGATTGGTCAGTGGTTGAAATCTTTCCCTGTGAAATGGGACAACCCTTCCAGACACAAATAAATCATCAGTAGTTGTAGATGCTGCTGTTTATGTAAACAGATGTGACGAGTGTTCCTGGAAACTGCAAATACGCTGTCTTCTGCTGTGATGATTTCGATAGCGTGGGCTCTAGGCATCCTTTCGATGTTGTCAGGATGCATGTGATTTGTTCACAACTCAAGTTTCACGCCATCAATCAGTGAGGTCATCAAATACAAAAGAACACTGCTTCATTACCAGGCCAAGAGCAGCGCTCTATAGGCAAACATTAGCAACCTGTGCTCCTACCCTACCAGTCTGTACTAGTATTGGGGGCACGGTAACAAGTGCAGCCACTTTGCTGCTGGACTTGCATTTAACTTTGGGTGTCACATGCTATAAAAGGAGGGGGCGGGGTGGAGACGTGTTAAAAAGAGCACAGTTTAGCAATAATAATATAACATTAGCTGGCTAGTCAGCCATTAGCATACTAGCAATTTTTAGTTGTGCTTGTTGTAGAACTGAAGAAAGAACAAATCTGAATTAATGGAATAAATACATTTTTGTGTTTCTTTGGTTGCTTGAGCAGCCATCCTGCCAATGATTTCTCACAACCTCGGTTTGGAGTGTGCCTTTGAAAAACTTGCTTTTGGAGGGCCATGTAGCCTTAATATTCACCCTACCCCTTGATCCCAACAAGAACTGGGAAACCCTACCCCTAGGTGATAATGTGTAAAAAGGAGGTGTTAGGGCTAAGGCAGAATTTATACTTCTGCGTTGAATCAACTCCGTAGCTACGGCTCAGGCTCTACATCAACATGGAGCCTACACCGTAACCTACGCCATAGCCGAACATGCATCTCCCTAGAAATGTAACTACACCTCGGGGTGATAAAGACTGTCTGTCTATTTTTGTAAGCTGAAACCATTTCCATCAATGGAAATGAAGCTATTATTTACTTTTATTTCACAGGTAAGAAACAATAAATTATAAAAACAATAAACCCTAAACAAAAATAGCATTTCAAGTCTTTTGTGTACTTTATACTTTTGGATTTATCCTGGCTTCATATGAGCAGAGGAAATCTCTGCTCGTCGCTAGGCTAATTTATAAAATGCCATAGGCTTGTGCTAATAACGTTAGCATGTTATATTTGTTTGGAGAACGTGTTTAGTGTAAGACAGTTGTTTTGTCAATGAACTTTGTTTGTTGTAATGGAGCTAAACTATGTACCGTTACCTTTGTTAAATGTTGCTGTTGTCCCTGGTTTTATACGCGAAGAGGAAAAGATCGCCGGCTGCTAGGCTAATTTATATGATGTTACATGCCATAGGCTTGTTCTAATTACGTTATTTGTTTGGAAAATGTGTCCAGATAAAAATAAGTGTCTGTTAATGCTGTGAGTTATAGTGAACCTGATTTGTGTATTTTTGTTTGAAATGGTCTCTTTGAAGCCATGTTTAATGTGTATTTAGGATGTGTTTTGAATCAACTAAACTTTGCTGTACTTCACGAAAACCCTGCTGCCGACTAGTGTTTTGGAGGTGTAACTGCAGAGCAACACAGACACACAACAGCACAAATACAAATATTCGCAACAGCGTAGGCGACGTGCGTAGCGTCTGACGCACGGGTATAAATCCTGCTTAGGTGGGAGGGGCAAGGGGTGTACTGGGATTGGGCCTTTGTCCATCGAGACAAACGGCAGGGTTATATAACTGCCTCCGCCAAAGACTGTGTGTTTAAATTGGTACCTATTTTTTTTTTTGTCTATGTTAAGAATATTAAAGTTCTGTAAATAATTGAAATACATATGTGATGCCAAACCTGGATGCCAATTAGTGTATGTTTTATCCCATAAAGAGAATATTTAAAGCAATTTTATTGTATAGCGTATTAGGGTAACAGCAAGTTGTACCACTTAGTGATGTAGACGTGTGCTTTCCAAATACATCCCTTTTTTATGTCATTAGTGCAATGACGCGACAATAAATCAAACATTTAAAATGCATGATGTTTCTCAGCCTTCAAGAGTCACAAAAAGCAGGCTATGTGAGGGTGAAGTTTCCATTTGATACAAAAATACAGAGATTGTACACTGTTCGTAAGGTTGTTCAGTATCATATCATAAAGCCTTCATTCAGCAAATGTAAAACTAAAACTTGCTTTAGATTTTTTCAGTAGTATAATAATGGACACCACCACCACCAATGAAAACAACAAAAACTGATAAAAATAATAATCACCTCCCATTGCGGTAAAAATGATTCAGTTGGAATCACATCCATAATGTCTTCATCATGGTCAAGTCTCTGGAGGTAGAATATAACGCTGGGCAAATAGAGAAAAATAATCCAACATGACACCAGCAGGCTCACAATACTCAAAGCCAATGATATGGTTACCTGCACGAAGACACCAACAGAGAGAGATGAAAGAGAGGCAGACGGTCACTCACAAATATTGGTAATAGTTCATACAGTACAATTATGTTTAATCAGTCAATAAAAAGAAAGAAAATCATATCAGCTCAAATTATCATTCCAAGCATTATTTGTATTTTATATAATCTTAAAACATGTCTTGGGGGGGGGGGGGTCTTTTTTAAAGTGTTTTATTAGCAGGTA
>JAPZEB010000001.1:27655308-27665655 GCA_029783705.1 Chaetodon striatus
TGTGTGTGTGTGTGTGTGTGTGTGTGCCCGGCTCTGTGCAGACTAGCTGAGAGCTTGTGGGTATCAGGAGACATGTCAGCTTAGAGACACAAAGCACTGCTCGGGCTGTTGTTGAGTCAATCAGCCACATAACACACTGAGGACTCAAGAGAACGAGCTTAAGGGAGCAGGCACAGTCACGCTTATGAGATAATACTGTATAAATGCACCAGTGGGCTGCCAGACAAACAGCTGCTCAGAGAGACCTCACACCACTGGTCATCAGCTCAAAGTCCGTGTGGTTAACCTGGTGTTTTGTAGGAAAGTGTGGAGCAGAAGCAACAGTTCAGCAGTGTTTTGGAGTAGGGTTATTGCCTGATAATAGATGCAATACTAAAACCAAAAAGTAAGACAAGCAATTAAAGGGACAGTTCACCCCAAAAATCAGAATGTATCAACTATTTATCAATCCAGATAGTTTTGGTGTGAGCGTACTTGAACACTTGAGACCTCAAAAATAAGGACAATTTCAAGACCAGAGCAAACCTCAGAAAAATCTGAGTTACAGAGACTTTGTTTACTGCATTATGGTGACCTCTAAAGACTGAAAATGACAAAGTAATAAGTTCACTGCAACAGATTTTTTGTGTTAAACACTTGTAATTCTGGATCCCAGGGAAGAATAAAGAATAATCTGGCCCTCTGGCATTAACTCATCAGTTTTGATTCATATATTTCGTCACACTGTGCGACCCGGGTGCTTGACAGAAATTTCAGAAGATTTAACAAAGTACATTCCCTTTTCCTTTAAAACTTTCCTTAAGAAATGGCAAGTCGTCTTTCCAAGACATCTGAAATTTGCTTCAGTATTTCTTTCTGTTTGTACTCTGTATGCAGTGGCGAGGCACGAGCAGCTCTCTTGCATGTCACTGTGTTGTGTAACTGTATTGTTGTACAGGTGGAAACATTGGACCTTCAGAGTCGTAGGGCTTATACACGCTGTGCAGTGCCAGGTTGAAAAAAAAAAGGTGTGAAAATTTGTTGGTAGATAAATCGGGAAAAGCACTTCTGCGAGGTGATACGGTTGGCGGGTGTAGTTCAGTAGAAAGAAAACAGCTCCTACATGAAACTGCTCACAACAAGGTCTGTGGATTACCTTGAGTAACCAGGTCATGATTTCTGGAGGGAGACTTTGCTGTTGAGTTTGTAAGATGTATTTTTTGGCACTTTGAGCACCACAAGCTGAGTGACATCTAGTTCCATTATATTTGAGAGACGGTAAATACATCTCCAACACTCTGCAACTCACAGCAAAACATTTGAAATTGATACATAGCACTACTATTTTTGAATTTAGGGTAATATGTCCAAACTTTCTTTTTGACATGGAAGTCAAAATGGAGGAAGTTTATCCTGAGATATAAAGATGTGGTTAGAATCTATCAACACTCCTCTTCATCATTGTGTTGCTTTCAGGATGTGATCAAACATTATAAAAAAGAAATGCTTTAATTAGTCACAAGAGAAGTCTATGTAAAATAGAAAAACAGGCCTTACTGTCAAGTTTGTCCGCGTTCTGCTTGAGATCAGGACTTGTCTCTAACCATTCACTGCCCTTGTTGTCTTTTATCCACTCCCGCTCCTTGTCTTTGTGCTTTTTAGATTTCTTCTTCCTGTGCTGGCTGCTGGCGTGCTGCTGGTACGAGCAGTCAGAGTCACCCTGTGGTGGCTGGTGGCTGCTCACTTTGGGCTCTTTCTCTCTGCTCTCTGAGACGCATGTGTCAGAGGTGCTAGACAGTTTGTGCATTAGAGGAAAGCCACTGTGGCCCCCTGGTATGCCATTTTGGTTACCAGTATGGTTACTTGTCCGTTGAAACTCAGTCTTTGTGTGGAAACTGGGGTTGAGGGTAGGAGCTGCAATGTCGTGCCCTTTACTGTTCAAGAGTCCGTTTACTGCGGGCTGCTGTTGCAACCTCTGGTCCACAAGTTTTTGTCTCTTAACAGCAAGCCTGTCCATTGAGTCAGAAGGCACGGGACGTTTCTTGGAAAGGAAGAAAAAACAAAGAGACATCAACCTTAATATTTCTGTATAGAACCATAGAAACAACCTGAAACATAGCTTGTCAATATGATGTCAAACTCTGACTGTCAATCTACATAGAAAATACCATTTACAACCTTTTTCTTTGACTGATTTCACCTGTCAGTGCTCATCAAAAACCAATAAACCAAAGACAATGTATAATATATACCTATTTACGCTGGTAAAAAACACATTGGTCACTTTCACACATGTTCAAAGTTTACTGAAAAATGTAATGGCTATTTACCACCGCAGCATTTTTCGCTGTGCTGTGATGTGTCGTATCCTCTGAGGTCTTCAGCATCGACACATTTGCTTGAAGATTCCTTGATTGGTGGCTGATGTGTGGCTGCAACTTCCTGTAAAACAGAAAAAAACAGAAGAGGCTTTGTAGACAGGACAAAACATGCCAAAATATTACCAATGTGGGATTTATAAACAACTGCCAATAGTGTCACAGCAAAGCTTATGTGGATCTACAAGAGAAATAACAAAGCTGAGCATGAAAATGAAACAGATTACAGAGCAGAGCTGTGAGAAACAGTTGTAGCAGTAAAAAAGATATTTTTCATGTCCAATTGTTGACAATCAAAAACCAAAAAACACACATCGAATCAAAGTGAAATAGGCTGTGTAATGAGAAACAGGTGTAATTATCAGTTTGCTGAGGTTCAGCTTGTGCCTGTGACTCACCTGGCCAGCAGCCTGCTGATGAGCTGTCTCTCCTCCTCGCTGTAGCCTGGCCAGTCTCTCTGCACGTGCTTGTAGAAGTCATCCCTCAGCAGGTAGCTGCTGTCTTTGGGGTTCACTTTAGCCACCTAAAGTACAATATAGGACACAGACACAGGATGTTACTTTAACCCATTAAAGCTTTTAATTTCTGACTTCATCCACACCTGTGCACACAGCTACAACACATTTTCAAAAATATGTAACCTTCCCTGACATAATACACTCCATTTCAGTCACAAAATAATTGCTTTGATGTTTGATTATGTGAATTCATGTCCCGGGATTTATCAGCATCTACAATTAAAAATCCAGTCACACACATAAACAAGAAATAAGTAAAACTTTCGGCCCCAGCTATTTGCTGTGTCTGTCTGCTGCTGGCGTACAGAGGGAGTTTAGAGGTTTTTCCCTGAGAACAGCTGCATGCTGTGGACGAAAACAACACCTTTCCATTCGCGTGTGCTGGCTTGGCATGACTCAGTTTAGCACGGTGCGTCAGCCCAACGCAGGGACTTGTATCTCCACACAACAGGGCTACCTGCTGGAAGGTGTGTCTCAAACTGTTGACACGCTTGTCTTGAGTCGGTAATGTTTGAAAGCAGCGCTCTCTCTGGCCCTGTTTTCTATTGCTCTGTGCAACGGCAGTCGAAACTGATAAAGTATCTGCTATGTTTAAAAACAGCAGCAGAGGCTATTTAAACTTGCTGCTGAATCGTCATTAAATAATGATGAAGCCCATCTGACAGTCATTGCAACCTGCTTGGAGGCGGTCGGGAACACTTTGGCCTGACTCTGGAAGTGGTTCATTTTTGGCTCGAGTTATGGAAATGCAAGTCAGCGGGGCATGGTTTGACTCGGTGTGGCCAAAAGCGCCAGTGGAAAAGCCCTACATGAGAGTGGTGAGAGGGACCACCAAACGCTGTCCCTAACTGGAGCCCTGAATGTGCCGAAAGTGGCACATTCCTGAAAATCAAAACCCTTTTTCTACCATTCTGTTCCCATCTGAGAGTCTCAGGCTTTAACCTCCTCTCTAATCTCGTCAGACTTGACTTTCTCAGAGGACATCTGTCTTTCTGGGTCCTCCTGACAGAGCGGCCCGCCCCTGTGCAAACACAATCTCTGCAGAGACAATTACAGCATCGACCTAATTACACACATGCACGGACACAAAAACCACATGCATGCACAGGCATCGACAAGCACAGGGGCAGTAAATACACACATGCACACACATGCACACCAGTGCTGACAGTACAAACACACAAACATCATTTAGGAGTAACAGAAGAAATGTATACAGGAGCGTCACATAAAATAAATGTTTCTAAATTAGATCACAGGTTCAATTAAAGCGCAGCTGGCCCCTGGTTTCTTTCAATACACAATTATATATTTGCAAGATGAAACATAGATCTCTACTGTTCACATTCTGGGTCACACACACTTCAAACATCATATTCAACACTGCCAAAGTATAGGATATTTTTTGTTTTGTTGTGTAAAATGGAAAGGGTTCAGTAATGGTGTTACAGGCATTTTACAATGTGATAATAGCTGGCTGCAATACTGTAGCGTTTAAATGTGTGATACGTGTAGGCAGTGTGCAAATATATAGGCCAAATGTGTTCAGGCAAAAACACAATGTTTTTTTTTTTTTAAGATGTGTTTAGGATTATACAAGTCATATAAATGTTCAAAACCTCTGTTTGCAAACCAATTATACACACATGTAAGTGTTTATATATGTTTATATATTGTATGTGTACACACACACACACACACACACACACACACACACACACACACACACACACACACACACACACACACACACACACAGCATACCTCCTCCAGTATGGCACCCAGCTCGGCCTTGTCCTTGGGGCCGGCTCTTTCTCTTTCCAGCCACAGCAGCAGCTCTGGTTTCCTGTAGGGCTTGAGAGCTAGGAGGTGAATGATGCGCTCCTTCAAGGGCTTCTGGGTCGGTGTGGACATAGTGCCGTTCCTCCGGTTGTTGGTAGACTGCTTATGGAAGCTGCTGTCTGACGCAGACAGGGGAGCTGGCCTCTTTTGGTACTTCACACATTTACCTTGACACACAAAAGTAGATAGAGAGAGCAAGTTTAATGTATAAGTGACACTCAGTCATATGGTGTGATTCCTGAAGGAGCTGTATGTGACACTCAGAACAATAATACAACAGCAAACCACTATTTGCTCTGTAAAGTTATAGTGGAGTAACGGCGTCCTGAGCAGAGAGTTAAGTCACGCTCCCTCTGTGTGTGTTGTAATTCAAGCTTCTGTTTTCTGTTGTGGCAGACGCTCCTATCACACATGCATGTTAGTGCATGTGAGTCCCTGTGAGTGTGTCCCAATAGATAGCTAATTGTTGCTGCTCTGCACGATGCTCATACAGTGGTTACTGCTGATATCAGGATGGCGTTGTTGTGACAGCATAGCAACCACCCTCTAGTCCCCGCCAGGTAACAATGTTATAACTCTGTTAGCACTGTTGCAATTGTGAGCGCTGTGTATGGAGGTAGCTGCTAGCTGTTAGCTGCTAGCCACTCTTAGCTACTAGCTGCCGGCTCAGCCACCTCCGTGTTGTGAACCATGTGCAGACAATGTCGCCCTTTGAATCATATAACGTTTTCCCACCAATATTAGCGTGTCTATGCAGGTTTTTAAATGCAGGAAAACCCGTTAAAAATAGGCAACAGACTCCTTTTCAATTGCCAGTAGACGAGCATGCCTTTTATTTTAAAATTTTTTTTCCTGGTGTGTCGCTTTTGACATCATGGACGGGCCAGAAACTGGGTAAGTAAGCAGTAGGAAGCAGAGTGGAGGCCAGTGAAAATGTTACAGTGGTTTCTTCTTTTTTGTACCTTTTCTTATTCAGTCTCTTATAAAGTTGGCATCAACCAATTTGGCACAAGGTGCGAGCATTACTTGGACGGAGAATGACAGTATTTTTTGGCAGCTTGTCCTTGCATCACGCAGGCTAAGGGGTTCAAATTAATGCGTCCACCAGGGTGTCTTATTTCCATCACTGCCCATCGAAGCCAGTGGGAGCTCGAGCTGATAAAAACTAATGACTACTGCAAAGTTATTTAGGTAATGTCTATTGTAACCTTTCCCATTAAATAGAAAAGCCAGATGTTAGTGGGTGTAGGAGTTTTTTTTTTGTCCAGCTGGGAAGGGGCTAGCCTATAGATGTGTTCTGAATGTTGCACATTACTACTTTAAGTTGTATTTGTATCACATTTCCACCAAACTTTACACAAAATCAGGAAATTTATTTTATATCTTTCTAAGGGGAATTAGCATGAGTGTATGGGTGTATTGTGGCATGTGTCTGAGTATGTGTATTGTATTGTATATGTGTATGTGTATTGTGGTACGTGTATTTTAGTATGTGTATTGTTTTATATATATTGTGGTATATATTGTGATGCATGTGTTAGGGTATATATATACAGCGGTATGTAAATTATGGTGTGTGTATTGTGGTATATTTATTGTGGTATTTGTATTTTATTGTGGCCTTCCATGTTTACAATGTATGTGGTTTTATGATGTTTAAAACTGTTTATTGTAATAACACAGTGGGCCTACATGTAAAAAAGCCCAACTACAGACAAGAGTCAAAAATTAGCAATAGCTATAAAAGTCTCTGTGCGACATATTAGTCTTATACTCTGTACTGGAACTATGTTAAACTGCATTGTACCTATAAAATAAATAACAACAGCTTGAAGCCTTTAAATCAGTCTCACTAAGTCACATGAAATCTAATTTTAGGAATTTCCTGACATTTACTGAGACTTAAGCTCATTGGAACTAATTTGTGAGCCCAGAGGAAGGAACATCTACAACAAGACCTCAGTGAAATGTATCTTGTAAACATTAAAACATTAAGCATTTATTTACATAGTAGATAAACAAAAGCAAAAATGTGACGGACAAGAGTTTAAGGCAGCCCTGCTCAAATATGTTTTACATACTTTCTTGGCTGCACAGTCTCAACAGTTGGTTGACCAATTAGGTAGCATGCATTAAAATATCCTCTAGTAACCTTTATCTCCAGCTCACATGTGCATGTTGGCCTGCAGCTATTTGTCTCCAGATGTAAACCCCCCATTGATCATTGCTTACATCTCTGCTGCAGACAGACGGGGCAGTGAAAGCTATCTCTCTGTGCTAATCCCATTACAGGTTAATCTGCGCTTTGAAGGTCAGAGTGGGGCAGAGGTACAGGAAGAGAAGGCTTTTCTTTCAACCACAAAAATATGTCCTGCCAAGTGATAATAACTCTGAGCAGGGTCATTAATCTACCAGCAGCCATTCATCCTGAAAAAACAAAACAAAACACAGAATTATGTAATAATTATGTCACGTGTTGTATATTATGGGATGCACAGGGTGTCAGATGCATGCTCCATAGGTTTTGACATGCCTGATAATATGCACTATGTTCACGAGTACCTCCTGGGGCTGAAAGGGGAATGCAGACTGCAGTTATTAAATGTTTCCCTACAGGCATATATGTTGCTTAGTCACCTTCAACTTAAGGTCTGATGTTACACAATCCACTCTGTCTAAATTTGGTCTAAACCACCAAGAGCTTCAGCTTCCCTGGAGCTCCAGCACTGACACGGGGGTCGAGAATCATGCCAAGAAGCAAAATTGCATAACAACGACAAAGGTTGGAGAAGAGAAAAAAAAGAAAAGAGAAAGAAAGTAGCTCTCCAGTTCATGTCTCTTCTCATATCATTAATGTGTTGTAAAGTGTAATTGGTGATTAAGATCTGAGAAAACACACACAAAAACTGTGTGGCTGTCAAAATTTAAACAATGGAGACCGCAGCATTGTTTGTGACAACAGTGAGACATTTCAGCACAAGCTTGCGGCACCAAACTGCAGGAGAATGAAGCTGTTGCTGAAGAAAATGAACTAGTTACAGCCCTGTGGAGATAATATTTCATCTTCGTAAGCCAAGTTTTAGAGATACACCCCCCTCACTTCTTCCAAAGAAACTACACTCTTTAACAGTTCAAACAGGAAGAACCTGGCTTTGAATCTTTGAATTGGCCTTCTACCTCTGAAGTGATGGTTAAAGACACATGCTGCTGACTTTGACCAATACCAAACTTCCACTTGGCCAGCACTCTTCAAAGCCAGATGTGAGAGGAAAGACAGAATAGGACTTGACAACAAAGTGACAACCAAAAGCCAAAAAATGGTACAAAATAATAAACATGAGAGACAAGAGTTAGCTTTAAGTCTTCTCTGTATAAGCAGAATTATGGCCAACACATCTGGTTTCATTACACATTAAAAGAGGAAAATATCTGGTTTTCAGCTTAAAGAAGTGAATTTAGCAATATTTTTTTATGTGAGGTAAATATTCCTATTACTTTTATTGGTGCTATTATATGTCTATTTTTTTGTTTTTATATGCCATCACATTCAATTTGCTGATCCCTCTCCAAGCTTTAAGCCATTTGGTCTTTCCCCATGAAAATCTGCAGATGTATCATCCTCTGTCACTGTCTTCTTGCTCCACAGAGACCTCTGGTCTATTCTTACTTGGATGTGTGGCTCCGGGTTTGATCTCAATGGCAGAGCGGCTCCAGCTGTCCTTCTCCACCTGAGACATCCTCTCACGGGTCATCTGGTAGGAGTCATCGGTGGCACACACTGTGATCTTGTCCTGGATGACGCCTTGACCTTCAAGCTGCTCGCGGCCATCGCTGCAAAACAAAAACACAGCGCCATTGAAACCACTGGCTGTGCAGTGAACACTGTGAAGACACAGGCCTATAAGCCATCTTATAGCAGCATACCAACATGGACGCCATGCGGCATAAAGTGGCTTTGTGGTGGGAGCTGGCTAAGACAGGTCTATGGTTACTGTATGTTATGTCAGATGCTAGATATAGCTCTGCAGCCCACTATGTGTGAGAAAGCCAGATATCCTGGTTCAAAGCAGGATAGAGCCTGTGGAAAACCACCAGGATTAGCGTGGCTCCTGCCAGCACACTTGCAAAACAAAGTTCATCTTGGACAAAAGTTAAAAAGTTTAATACATGAACCTGGGCTGCATTAAGGCTGTAAATAAATCAAAGATTTACTGTGATGCCAATTTTTTTTTCATATTTATAAAACAGGAGCCTGTTTCCTGATCCAATTCTAATTATCACAACACAATTATTTACGTGACCACAGATCATTTCTCCTCCTTATCCTCTAAATATCGATATAAATGTAAGGGCGGAGAGAGCAGGATCTTGCCCTCATGCTGTTACACTGTTTGTCTTGGCTCCAGCAGCTGACTGGAGCCACAGCGAGTTTGAGTTCAGACCACAGTTAGCCATCTGGCAGCAGGAGGCAGCAACGGAGCAAAACCCTTAGTTTCCAAGCATATCCACTCCGTAAACAAGGCATCACAGGTCTCAGTAATGAGAGGGTCAGCTCAGAAATATACAGGAAATTACAACTGCCCCATCCTGTGTACAGCGAGCAGTGAGCTAACTGTTTCTCACGATGCCCTGAGAGACGCAGGCTCACTGAGAGCTGACTGATGACCTATGAAGATGGCAAAAGGGTATCATCTGAGGTCACATGAGCCACAACCAGTCACTTAAATAAGGCACACATAATTCATTGCTCGCATTAAATATTTGCCTTTGCCAATCTATGTAAAAAAAAAGATTTGTGGGTGGTTTTTCCTGGAGCTTCAGATGGGATTGTGAATCAGGAACAGTTTAGGGTACAACTTTTAGAAAAAAAATACCTTGAAACATATTGATGGATGCAGTCAAAGCTCGCTTGAGGTTGGTCTTTGCTGTCGCTGGATAAGTAGAAGGAGAAGACGCGAAGAGCAGAAGGTGACTCTGGTGTTGGAGCTGGGATCTTGATGTACTACGAAGAAAAAAAGAGTACAGTCAGATTTGACTAAACTCCAACAAGTCCAACAAACATAGGTAACTGGCAAATCATTCACTCATATGCCAGGTCTTCCTGTCTGATTTTAAAAGGCTTTTGTCATCATAGACAAGTTTGGAATAAACTGTGTGTGTGCACATATCACATAATCAAATATAATGGTTTTGTTGTTTCACAGGCCTGATAACAGCTAGTTATTTGAACTTGTCAGTGTTTTCCTAAGACCTCTTGGGTTCATGCATCTTTTGTTATCTTTCAAACTGTCAATTTTTTTAGGGAAAAGAAATGATCTACTCAGCAGAATTTCAGAGACAAACTCTGCTGCCAAATGTATCGCAGCCAAGAACACAGGGCCATCCAAACTTAAGGTTTTTGCAATCAACATAAATCAGTTAACTTTCTTTTTTCACAACTTAACAGCCCACTGCAAACACCAGACTCTGACAAGTATACTTAAAACAGTCCTAAATAAATAGTTTACTCCAAAATGACACTGAAAGTCTGAAAGCCTGCTACTAGAGGCTGCACTGTTGAACAGAACAAACACCATACTGACAATTAAGAGTCTTCTAGAGCCATACCAGTGGTAGGGCTAAAAATGTAC
>JAPZEB010000001.1:27688944-27710998 GCA_029783705.1 Chaetodon striatus
GACAGGTGTCTATATGAGACAGGTCATTAATTCCTTTCACACAGTACTGTTGCTCAGAACGCTTCTGATTTCTTTGACCCTTACAGACTGAAGGAATATGACTAACTTACAGGGTAATCGAGGAATGGACACATAATTTGAGGTAGCCAACAACACGGTTTTATACATCCAAAGAACTTCTATAATAAAAAAAGACACCAGCGTGTCTGGCTCTAAAACCAAATCAACACCTCTTAATCTCCCTTAATCATAACATTATTTTTGTTTGTTTAATGTCTACATGAACCAAAGTGTAAAAACAACAATGTGCCATTTTACCAGGTGTTTTTTGCTATTGTTTCTTTATTGCCTGTCTTTATGCTAAGCTAAGCTAACTAGCTGCTTGCTCCACCTTCATATTTACTGTACAGAAAGTGGTATCAATCCTCTGGTCTGAGCCTGAGCAAGAAAGAGAGTAAGCCTTTTTCCCCAAAATGTTAAACTACTCCGTAAGGAATGTGATGAGACCTTATCTTTTGCTCTGTGAAACATAACAAATTCTGTTTTCATGTTTTCTTCAGCTTGGGTCCAAGGACAAAGGCTGGGGTTTATTCTGTGGATTATGTTCACATCTGAGATTTGCACATTTGTTTTCACTGTCTTCAAAGTGAAGGTGGGCGCAAACTTTCCCACAAAGAAACACAATCACACAGACTGGATCCAGCTTTTCATTCCCTCTGAATGTGTGTGTGTGTGTTCCTCTGTGTCTGTGCCATCACCCACACACATGCATGTACACACTCGTTGCTAAGCAGACCCAGGTGTTTGGTGTTTTTATTGAGATCACAGGACCTTTACAGCCACCACTTTTACTGTGACTGTACAGGTGTGACTGATCATTCCACGCATGAAATGAGACAGCAGTCAAACAAGAGCTGCTCTGTGTTGGAAAACATCCTCAGCGTTCTGCAGAGCTTTTTGTGTCTCCATATAGTCAGTGCTTTTAAGTATTCAGAGTTGTTGGCCTAAAGGTGTTATTAATTGTCTACCTGTCTTTTGACTTTTTTCAACCTCCCATCCATATCCGCTGTTTTTGTTTGCTCTCCTGTCTTCAAACAGTTTTGTGTGAATGCTCTAGCAGGGAACACCGACCACACTATGCTTACAGCAAAATCTCAGAAGCAGCGGGACGTTTGATGTCTGCATCTTTACAGCATAATTGGCATAATTGGACAATTTCTGATTAAAATATCAGTCTGGACTGGAATAACCAGCTCTATGCCACCACACACAATAGACAACAACGAATGGCGCCTGCCACTGAAAGGGATTGGATAATTGGGAGCAGGAGCCGATTTCCCATGACCACAGGGGCACTGTGACAGAGCGATCCAATAAAAGTCAGACACCAGACTACTGAAGCATTTATATCAAGAGACCAGGAAGAGACTGTGTCTTTGAAACCATGTTTTGATGGGTTAAGGTAATGTAGCAACCAGACTTTTACACTCTGATGAATCTAATGTCTGTAAAATCCAAATAGGATCAAGGCAATAACTTCAAAATGCATCTGCAATATCATTTTTGGGATTTTACTGTTCAAATGCAGGGCTCCCACTAATTTCCAGGACTTTTCCAGGACATTTTGATCTAGCTGGTCTGACAGACGGGCATTGCACCACACACTAATGTTCCTCTCTGTGGAAGATTTAAAAGACATGCAGTCTGCTGCCTATGAATTATCTTATTACATGCTTAGAAATAATGACCAATTGATAACAGAATAATGCAAACACCTGCAGATGTGCAGCACTTCCTTTAAGCAGTGCTACAGCAGTGCGTGGTTAAAACGTGCCTAAACGGGACGATCACTTGACCTTGCTGTTTGCAGGTGTCTTGAGAACTGCTCATCCAAACAACTTTAAACCTAAAGCTGTGCTTCAAGGCACGCTGGTGCAGTGGTTGGCATTGTCGCCTCCCAGCAAGAAAGTTCCTGGTTTGCGCCCTGGGAGGGGGAGCAACTTTATGCAGAGTTTGCATGTTCTCCCCATACCAGTGTAGGTTTTCACCGGGTACTCCAGCTTCCTCCCACAGTCAAAAGGCATATAGATTAAGTTAACTGGTGTGAAGGTGTGTATGAGTGGTTGTGTATCTCTATGTGTCAGCCCTGTGATAGTTTGGTGACTTGTCCAGGATGTCAGCTGATAAGCTCCAGCCCCCCGCAACCCCTACCATGATAAACGTTTACGGAGAATGAATGAGTGACTGTGCTTCACCTACATTATTTGGATTTTCGGTCACTTCAGTTGTAATGTTAATGTGCTCCCATGTGCCGTAAGTTGGTGTTGTGCTCATAGCATTTACAACATAACTGAGAGCAGCCTATTCAAAATACTGTTGTCCATTACCTACCATTTGAACATTTGTGTGAGTCTGAACATAACTCATCCCTTTTAGATGGCAATGTTATATTTTTTGGAGGGCTATCATTCTTAAGTAAAGGAAAACTGGAGAATGCTGAAATAATTTTCCAGGACATGACTTTTTCCTCCCATTTTCCATGTGTTTTCCATGACTGGAAAATTGATCCTGTTGTCCAGGACACGTGGAGACCCTGAAATGACTAATGAACTGGTTTAACTTTGAAACAGGCTAGATCTGAGCAACAATTAGGTCTTTATACACAAGACTTGTGATTGGGAGACAAGACAAGACAAAGGGTCTACAGCCATGCCAGCAGCTTTGTGAGGCCTGACTTTGAGCTAAATGCTAAGCATGCTAACAAGTTAACCATGACAATGCTAACATGTGGATGTTTAGTAGGTAATGTATTCCGTAGTCCCCATCTTAGTTTAGCATGTTAGCATGCAGCCAATATGTAAAACTTCACAACAAAGCCCTCTGGCTGACACACACGTCTCTCTTTTTGGGAACAAGAAGAAACAGATCAGTGTGTTCTTTTGTGTGAGTGTGTGTGAGTGTGTTTCCACCACATGATGCTGTTCCCTTTGAAGCTTGATTAAAGCTGTCGCCTTGTCAAGAGCTGTATTATGTATTACGACCAGGTAATCACTCTTGAAAGTCAAAGGACTAGAAACATACAAAAGAGTTGTATCTCAGAATTTAATACTACTCATCCTGTGACTGTTGTTCAGCTGGAGGATTGAAGCTGCCTCATCCCAAGCTTTGTGGGGGGGAAGAAGGCTACCGTCATTCAGCCCACTATAGTTTCCCCGCAGCTCCTTAGGGCCCCGATGACTCACTCAGACCACAGACATCATCTTATTCAAGGCAGGTGCCTTCTTATTGCCACTACTGCACGACACATCCATAAAGGAGTGAGAGGAGGGAGAGTAATGAAGGATAGATTGAAAGTTTAAAAAAAGGGAAAATTCAGCTTCATATGTTGCAAATAAATCCTCCACAGATGAATGAAACAAGTCGTGTATGCGTGTGAAAGTTCAGGTCCAAATGTTGATGAACAAACCAATGTGCCACAAAGCACAGAGGACATCATGCGGCACAAATTCATTACGGCCCAGGGACAACCTCTTCTTCCAGTCAGTCTGGGACACAGTGAGCAGAAACAGTTAAGGTCAACTTGTTTTTCATCTGAGTCACAATTTTATATTGGCATCAGTTCAGCTAAGGACAGTGAATGGTAACATCAGGATACCATCTTACAAAGACATGTCTTGACATTATTTTAATGTCACAGACAATGGTGCATATTTAATCCATCACTGAAATAAAACTACAGATTCAAAGAGGATTAGAAGATTGAAATGTAAAGCACTGTGGAAAAGCTTTGGAAAGTGGCCAGCAACAAAAGTCAAGGAGCCCATGTTTAAATAGAACTAAAAGAGTTAAATTAAAGCTGCAATAATCAATAGTTTTATATGACTGACTTTGTGTTATGTGAAATGCATTATTTGTAGTGACAAACCCACATCACCGAACTCACTCAAGTTTATTTTTTTTGGTTCATTCTTGTCAGCATTGTTTCCCGTTTTCAGTTTTCAGTGAAAAAGCTTTACCACTCAATGAAGTTCACAAGTTAGCAACTAGCTAACAAACAAAGAGGAGCATGAGGCAGCCAAAGGGTCTGATAATTACGGCCCGAGCATCGACCGGTGTGAGGACCACATAGAAATCAAATCACTTTAATATAACTTCCAAAAATGGCTATTATTACTTTGAGGGCTAAAGAACTTTGAAACTTTAAAGAACTGGAGGAAAATGTGACAAAATGGTTTGATAGCACTGACTACGAAAATGTAGTCCTCACAGTATGGTTCACATAGATTTACGAAACTTAGCATGCACATGTAACATCCCAAGACTTAAAAACAGCTTTGTGGATTTAGACCCTAAACATACCCTTAACCCTAAAGGAAGTCAGCCATTTTGAATTTACCGGTGAAATTTTAGGGCAAATTTTGCCATTTCTAGGTTCTGTACTTTCATGAACTCTTCCTGGAGATTTCACCAGACAGACTTCACATTTGGGCAGTAGAATCTAAAGACCTTGGCAATGCTAAAACTAAAAGCTTTTAAGTTCTTTGTCAAAGCATGGCTTTGGCAAGATGTCAAATTTCCATATTTCACCACAGGAACAGGAAGTGGCTACACCTCAACTGTACATGGTCAAATCTGCCCCAAACTTCCTGTTTGACAAGGGCCTAAAGACATCTCTGTGCCAATACTGAGTTATGGTCATCAGGCTACCTACTGGCAACAGGAAATGACATGTTTTATACTTTAATGTGCTCCTGCAGGCTGTTCTCAAGCACTATCAGTTTGTTTTTCTATGAAAAGTGATGCTCCAAAATTTGTACATATCCTACATAATCATGAGTCAGTAATTCGTGCATAACCCACATATTTGGAAAGACTGCGATCATGTGACTACTGTGGTGACAAGAGTAATGAAGACATGAGGGCAAGCTGTCTTTGTGGATGGGTCACAAATCACTGGACTTTCCCCAGGAGACTGGTGTTCAGAACATTGCAAACTTTGAATCATCATCATCATGATGTTTGTTTTTTCCTAAACCTAACCACAATTACTTCACTTGCCCTCCCCTACAACTTCCGTAACTTTCTGTTAAGTGTGTAACTTTACATTAAGTACGTAACACCATTTGTGGGGCGTTAATTCGTAGGATATCATACAAATTGTTGTGTGCATTTTTGTAGGATATTATACAAACCCCTCTATGAGGATATGTTGACTCCTGGCATGTTGACCACATCCACTTCAAATGAGGTCAGAAAAGCTTTAAGACCTTGATGATGCTTCATTATGAAGATCGTCAGTTTTCATCAAACAGCATTACTATGGCAGCGCCACAAATTTTAATGTTTTGACATGACACAGGAAGCTGTTGTAACATAGCCCAACCTGCCTTAAACCTCACAAGCTTGTCCAGGCCTGAAGATAACCGTACTGACCCATAGTCATAGCGCCACCTACTGACTAACAGAAAGTCAGACTTTAGTGACAAAGATAATCCAATCCACATTAACATTTACATGGTGTGGTCGATATCTAATATGCAGCAACATGATGTATGCCAACGTGATGGGTCATATTGCACTTTTACTATGGTTCGTGACTACACCTAAAGTAACAGGGGCATTGGATAGATATTCAGTTTGTTGTGCTCTTAACTGCATTGTCATTTTTTGGTTATTTCTAGTCGACTAAAACTGTGAAATATCAGCCTAAATTAGCTTTCATACATATCCAATAACTGGGAGAAACTGAGGCTTTGATATAGAGCTATTGGAGGTAATAGCCCTGAAAAATGGCGAATATCAAAACATTAAACTAACTTCACCCCAGTAGACAGGCTGGTCTTTTGTGCTGACTCTATGTTACGTTACACTCATCTTGAGCACAGAAATTAATCAAAGCAAGGGAACGATTCATATCTCAAAGAAACGACTTACATCTCAAGGGAAAGACTTATATCTTGAGGAGACAACTAACAGGGAATGACTCGTATCTCGAGCACACAAATGAACCAAAATGAGGGAAATAATTACACAATCTATTATATTTTTTGTCCTCTCCATGGTACCTCCCAGCCTCCGTAGCTCGGATATTATAGTTCACAGCTAAATTTACCATGTGCAGTTTTTATATCATTCAACATTTCACTCCAAAATGACACTTTGTTGAGGTGATGGTTAAAATGGCATGAAACAATGAACTCCCACACAACATAGACTGTGTTAAATATTCATCATTATCAACATTACACACACTTTTATAGCTGAAGAGCCCTGGGAGCAGGAGCAAGACTAAAGGAGCTACACCTAATTCCACCCTTCATAATATTTGTCTCCATGTGTCCTCTCAGGGAAAAGGCACTGTGGATATTTGTTACTCCTCAGACCAACAATAAGGGACTCTACTGTACAGAACCAGTCTGCTGTACTCATTTCCCTCTGCTCTGGTCTCAGGAGCCCTCTCTTGAGATGGGTAAGGGGTTCCCATGTGTCCTGCCACTCAGCTAATTGAGGCCTGGTAAAGGCAAGTTGTCATGGAAGAGACTCCCACATGTGGGATGCTACTTTTAGTCTCGCTCTTTTGGGAACACCGGTAAGTTGACTTTTATTTATATTTTGCACATAGAGAAACAGTATAAACTTACCAGTTGTTATCTGAATGATTTCCTATACATTAATATTTTTTTCCTCACACATACAGAGGCATTAAAGTTTAGAAAAATATGGACTTAAATAGAACATAACCAAGATTGATACTCAAATCATAATGACCATTTCTGTAACTTCCATACAGTGAGTAACCAGAAATGTGGAGGTGAAAAAGTAACCACGATTTTAACTTCTCTCTCAGGCTCTCTTTTTCATTCTTCACACAGCTACTTCTGTCAATTTTCTTTTTTAAATATGAGAACAACGCAATGAATGCCTTCCAGGACAGAGAAGTCTGAAAATATGTACCCTTTTCCACAGAGTTGAAGGTATACTATGCAAGATTTTTCTAAAAAATATTTCCCTAAAGTCCTTTTTAATCTTCACTTATGACCCAGTAAAAGTGTGTGGTGGTGTATTTTTCTGCAGAAACTTTTCCCTTTGTCTGTATTTTGCTAAGTTCAGGATGTTTCTGGGCAGCACACAGGTGAGGCCGCGACTTTATAAAAGTTAGAGACTGCCAGACTGTAAGCAGCATCCAAAGAGGAAGAAGTTACAAAAAAATCAGGGACACAGGGCCGAAAAACCCAAACATAGCAACGTTTGGCTTTCACTTAAGCTTTCGCTGGTGATACTGCCTACAAACAATAACTAACAATTCCTGTATAGCATACAGGTGCGTATTTATAAAACGCACGTCCATCTGGAAGAGGGGAAAGCTACGGAGCAGAAAGCCACAGTTGGAGTATCATGGATCGAGTCCAACTCATTCATTTTTTCTTCAACTTAGGTATGAAACACAAAGAAATTCTGAGAAGCTTAACCTTACATGGTTTTATTTGATAAGATGCCTCCTGCTTAAAATAAAACCATGTAAGGCTAATTTCTGAATGAGTTGGTCTCGATCCATGATACTCCAACTGTGGCTCTCTGCTCCGTAGCTTTCACCTCTTCCAAATTGACCGATATTGCACACACAGCCTTTTAAACTATTAAATCGCTCGCGCGTGCCTTTTAGAAAAATAACATATACATGTCACCTCCTGGTCTCCGTACTCACACAACTCCTGCAGTATAATCCAAGTCTCATTTATCCAGTCATACGCTAAGTACTTCCCAAACACATGAACTTTGACGAAAACATTACTATTCAAAATTGAACAGAAAGTGAAATTTATCTATGCTCTCCTCAAAGCCAGACCCCAAAACTAAGATTTTGTTTTAAGCAAAAATGAGCATACAACAAATGAGACTTGGATTATAAACTGCATGAGTTGTGTGAGTTTGTAAACAGTTGTTTTGATGTAGTTTTGTTGTTGTTAACGTGATCCCCAAGCAATTAATATGTTTTCTTCATGAATCCAATGTAACACAGCATGACTAATTGATTTACAACGGGTCATTTTGTGGGTGAAGTATTCCTTTAAAAACAGCTGTGCTTTGAATAAAATGCTAATATCAGCATGTTAACATGTTCACAGTGATCATGCTGGGATGTTAATGATTGGCAGGTATAATGTTTTCAATGTTCACCATCTTTGTTTAAGGTGTTAGCATGCCAACATTTGTTGGGTAGCAATAAACAGGAAGTACAACTGAGGAGAATGTGGTGTTAGCCTTTTTCTTTTTCTTTCTTTCTTTTTTTTTTTTTTTTGTATGATAAACCTGACCAAAAACTTTTGACCTCACTTACCAAATGTCACAGTTATTCATCTAATAGTTGTCGAGCTATTTCATTTAAAACCACAAATGTCAACTCTCATGGTGGTGCTAGAGGAAAATTCAAGGAAACACCACAATCATAGGTTTATTATCTAGGCACAAGCGGCAACCTCCAGGGCTGAAAAATAAACCTAACACTGAGGTGCCAAAAGCTGCCGTTGGCCATTTGAGGCTGGGTATAGGAGCCAGTCAGTCCCCATAGACACCAATGTTAAAATGCCTAGCTTTACAGCAGAAACACAGCCTGGTACAAAAACTGTTTTAGTCTCTATAGCTAAGTTCAATATTTATTACAACTGTATGGGGGGTGAATTTTTATATAACTCATTTATATAACTCACCCATTTACGTTTTATTAATGCTTAAAGTTATGCATAATTAAATGCAGGCCACTTCGAGTGACAGGTGTCCTCAGATCCTCAGTCAGATCCACCCCTCCCTCCAAATATGGTCACTTCTGGCTCCAAAAAACCAAATGGAGCCAGTGAAATGCTGAATTCCAGGCTTCAAAACAGGATTCCACAAACCAATGTCTGACACCACCGTAGCTATGTCCATTATTTTTACAGTCTAGGCCTGGGCACCATGACCGTCTGAACAAAATTTGATGGTAACATAGCCAACAGTTGTTGAGATAGATGAATCAAAGTGTTGGACTGACCAAGCAGCACTGGTCAGCCACACTGCTTGTGTGGATAATAATGATTTGTCACATGGATTCTTTGTTTCTAAATTAAATTAAGCCGCCCAGTACAGCAACTTCCGCTGAACACAGTCTATTGTGTACTGCTTTTGTAGCAACATGTATTGCATTGAACATTAAACACATTTTCTTCTAAGTTACATTCTGTCACATCACACCCTCCTAATATGTGTTGAACAGTATGTACTGAACACTGTGTCGGCCATAACAACACTTGTTGTGAGAGACGCACTGATGAGATCAGTGGAATCAGCAGCACCTCAGCATGCAGAGTACTTTCAGCGAGTCGTCACTGCTCGTCCTCTAGATTTCACAGAGATGGATAATTCTCCGTACTTTACATGCAGAGTGGGGAGCCGTCAGTCAGATCGTCTGTCGCTGGAACCAACCAAGATGAGTCAGCCAGGAGACAGTGGTGAGCTCATGCACAGCAGGAGGACGAAGGACGGAGATGACATCAGAGACATCTTAAACAAAAGAATTCAAGCAAAGATATTTGTACAAATAAAAGTGGACTTGATCCATGTTTTGACAGTTTAGGGTGCTTGTGTGTTTCTGCATTTGTGTTCACTGTACTGTAGCTCTGGTGCCATTTGATGCGGTGCAAAATAAATCTGATGGTGGACCAGGCAACCTTGTCAGAAGCACTTGGTATGATCCAGCACACCAGCCACTGTTATCTAGTCATCCCCATATTCTGGACATCATGTATTTGCACTGAAATGGCTGTTACCTTGGCAACCATTGAAAAACATGTCATCTGGACAATGTCATGATTTCATTTCATTATCGTAATGAGACCAGCCTCGACGTAAGCCCATGTTCGGCACATGGGCAATGAAAATCCACAAAACAGTTACGGTTTCTGCTTTGTTCTTTTTAGTCAAATAGAGAATCAAAGTACTTTTTAACAACAGACTGTTGTGTTTACAGTTGGTTTAGCCCACTCCTTCATTTGGTGCTATTAAAGGCAGGTTACAAGTGACTTAAACCAGAGCACAAACACAAAACAAACACAGAAGACGACATGGTGTAATTCTGGTATAAATTTAGAGAAATAAAGCCATCATTTTCTCCTCGGATGACTGCTACTGTTCCGCGTCAAGTTAAAGAACATTCAATTAAGCTGTATCAGAAGACAGGTTGTCTCGTTTAGCTGCACACAGCACAGTCGCTGTGTAAAATCTGATGTTTGCCTGAGGAGAGAATGTTATTCTCTTCCTGTTAATCTCACAATGTTCACTCTGTGTTACAGCTCCTATCCTTGGCACTGCACAGAGAGCAGTAAAAGGTTAAGGTGCCCACTCACAGGGACACCCAAAAACCTGAATCTTCATTCAGAATATAGATATTCTTGTGTTGCAGCTCGGTCAGATAGTATCAAGCTGACAGATCAGCGCAGTGCACATCATGGCTCAATTCATGTGTGAGCCTCTGTTACTTTTTGCCAGAGCCTTTTCACATATTTCCTTCGCTCTCATGCACCTGACTGAAATTTTCTCTGTGCTTTCAGAAGGTTACATCCATAGTCCTGTCAGGGAAATTCAACCCAGCCTAATCTCCACCCCTGCTGGCTTGTGCTAGTGTTTCCACAGCACAGGGTCAACCAGTGCAACATCTGCACTCCAGCAGAAATTACCTTGACACTCACGTGTCTTTCTTTTGTCCCCAAATAACTTTTGATCAATCAGACTAGTTCCCCTCGGGCGAGGCTTGAAACCCCAGACCTCAGTTAAAAGGTGAAACAATGGGTCCACTGAAACTGCCTCTAAATAAGGTGAAAGAGGGAGTGGAAATACTAAAAAAGAAAAATGGGAGAAGGTCATTTTGTTTGGCTCCATCGCACTGACACAGGAAAAGCTCCCTCCTCCACCTCCCTTTTTAATCAGTGCAAGAAACTCGAGTTTCTGTTTGTTTCCGACTCCCTAAACTTTTATTGTTTAAATGAATATTTTAAATGTTATTAACAGTGATGTTGCAGTTATATCTCAGCCATAAAAAGAGGAAAGGTGAATGACTGTTGTTTAATAGCCTAAATAACTAAACTGAAGTATGAGAGGGTTAAAACCTTGTTGTATGTAGGCAATACCTCCTTCCCATCTGGGCCTATCTCTATCTTTCCCTCATTTTGTCAGAGAAGACAACACACACGCAAACATGCCCTATTTCCCCCAATAATGTAACACATTAACCCAGTTCAGTGTTCTTCTCCACAATGTAAAACTGAGTATATATTGTTGAAAGCCCTGTCTTCAGTGCCGAGGAGGACAAAAGCGCAGGTGAAATGAATCACTGCATTGCATAATCGAGGATGGTGATACCCATGAGAGCTGAATATAACTACATTTTTTCTGGCCTTAAAAAACAAAGAGTTTGAAAGCCTCTTTCATTTAGTCAAACTTTAACTTTGTACAACACTTACTGTTGTACTTACTTACTGCCAAACTAATGACATTTTCATCAGGCTCACCTGAAATTAGCAAATGTTATCATGTTACTGCACCAAACTAAAAAGGTAAGTATAGTAAACATTACACCTGCTTATCATCAGCATGTCAACATCATCATTGTGAGAAAACTGATGATGTTTTGTGAGCTACAGCCATACAGATGGTTGTAGACTATTTTTATTTTGCTTATAATGCTCACAGCCAAGGCACAAATTGTTTGCAAAAATCTCAATTCTGAGGACCAAGTAAAAATGCTGATATTAAAGGAGCACTTCACCCACAAAATGACCATTTATGTATCCGTTAGTCATGCCATGTTACCTTGAATTCATGAAGAAAGCTTTGTTTTCCAGGTATGCCTCCACAGAAAATGGCGAACATGTTTATAGTTTTACTGTTAAACATGGTCCCCAATCAATATATCAATGGGTTCACCATTTTCCCTGTAGGAATGCAAAAAAAAAGGTTATCTTCACAAATTCAAGGTAACATGGCATCACTTATTGATACAAAAGGTCATTTTGTGGGTGAAGTATTCCTTTAAAGTCAGAGTTTTACTGACGCCCTGAGAGGCAAGTGAGAAAAGAACTACTGGTGATCCATTTTCTAACTTTGAACTAACCTGTTTCTCCTGTCTTAACGATTTACAAACAAATGAAAGACAAAGTTTTGCTGGGATAATTTTTCCAAGATCCTTTTTTTGTTGATGTGGTAACCAGAATCTTTTTTTTTTTTTTTGTGTTTGTTGTTGTACTACTCATTTTGGCCACAAGAGGTAAATGGACTGCACTTGTCTCGTGTTTTTCTACTCTTTCAACCACTCAAAGCTTTTTTACACTACAGGTCACGTTCACTCAGTCACACCAACATTCACACACTGGTGACTGAGGCTACCATACAGGGGCCACCTGCTACTCAGTAACCATTCACACACACTCGCACAAAAGCCATCAAGAGCAATTTGGAGTTCAGGATCTTGCTCAAGGATACTTCAGCACACAGACTGAAGGAGCTGGGGGTTGAGCTGCTGATTTTCTGATCAGTGGATGACCTGCGCTACGTCCTGAGCTGCATTCACCCGGGGAGAGGCTTAAATGCACCAGTACCCCGTGTTCTAAATTTCACTAAAAGCATTCATGTTTTCTTTTAGGTGAGTTTTAAGTTCTCAATGCTATCTAAAAACAAAGTACATATATGGAGTGTTGGCAAAATATGTAACTGTCACTTTCTGGCTACCTTGTGTTCAGGGTGCAAATTAAAACTCACCTTGAAGAAAACGTGAATGCTTTTAACCCTATTGAGAACTTCAGATTCTTGTGGCCGAAATGAGTATTACAACAACAAACACTGAAAAATTATCTTGAAATATTTTCATTTGCCAAAACTTTTTTCACTTGTTTTCACAGATAAAAGAAAAACATAACTTAGAAAGATTATCCTTGCAAAACCCTTTCTATACCTGTTCTTAAATCATCAATACAAGTGAGAAAACAATTTAGATCAGACTTAGAAAATGGATCACCAGACTTTTATACTCTCATTTGCCTCTCAGGGCTTCTGCAGAGTTTTGGGATTTAAGTCAGAGCGATTAAAAACATATTAAATTATATATATATATATATATATATATGTATATATACTTATTTATATTCAAGTAAGACATTAGCTTGGTTAAAAAAAATGCTGTTAATAATGCTTGTCAAAATCAAATACAGCTACACATTTGAAATATTTAAAGTATTAGGAGAACAAACCTTTTACTTTACATAGAAACAAAAAAGTTCCAGTGATCAGAAAATAGAGGTTTTCACAAGACATATACATGTACAGTAGTTTGCAACACAGGACGGACAACATAATTTCACAGACTCATGTCAAAATTAGCTCCAACAATCAGGACACGAGGGACATTAAGGCGATGCAGAAGACGGGATCAGCAAGTCCCATCAATCATTCATGACAGCAGGCAGGACTCTGGCAGCGTGATGGATGACAGCGGTGAAATGAGACAGAGAGGAATGCACCATACGTCCAGCTTGTCACACTAAGTTTATACTGCAACACATCAGTGCCTCCACCACTTCATGATCGGCGTCAGCAAAGGCAGCTCCGAGCAGTGCAGCCTATGCATGAAGATGTTGCAATCATATGTTGGAGGAGAAATTAATGGTGGTTGTCTTTTCCTTGCATCATATGCAACCCACAGCTCCATGATTTCACGAATCATCTATCACCTGTTTGGACTGAATAAAAAAGAAATCAGCAGTCCAAACACAAACACAAAAACAGCAGCCCCCTTTGCTTTTATCTCAGTACGTCTACATAATTATCCCACAGCACATACTTAATAGTCCAACACACATACACACATTGTAAGACTAAATGTAACAGTTTACTTGCATGTGATTATGTAAAAGGCTGTTTGTCACTGAGCAGTCAGTGTGGAAAAGTGCTGGAGCTAATGAGAGGGCAAAAACTCTTACTTGTAATATAAAATCCCCTTGTTAAATTTAGTATGAAATTAATGGAAAACAAAGTTTTTCCTCCCCATCATCTCCATTTGATTAAATTGCAGACGCGACTGGCAACTGAGCTGCAGCTGCAGCAGCAGTCACACAAGGACAGCATTAACATTTAGAGGCATTTTAAACGCAGAAGCAGTCAACATTGTCAAAATTACCAGGTGGTGATAATTGCACTGGGAGACAAAAATAGTTTGCTTTAAGCAGGATGCTGTCACTGAAAGCAGCTGCGGGGAAAACAAGTCAGAGGCAGACATCCTGGGCTGCCCTGTGTCGCCAGCAGCCCAATAAACTGACCACAGTGTTTGACACGCTGTTCTACACGCTGTTAAAGTCTTCATGCTCCAGCACGCAAGTAGCAAGAAAAAGCCATTGCTGCGTATCCACTTGATCCTTTGTATGTTCACTACTGTTCGATTCACAAGTTCTCACTTTCTCATGCTTTTCATATCCATCCATAAACATCCACAAACAGTCTCGGTCCCAGGATACAAAAGTACATATTTCCTCAGAGGTAAAAACATTTCAAATCTGGTGGAGGACAACTCAATTACATGTGCAAAAAAATGAAGTCTGGACTTTAATAAAGGACTGAAACTAGAAATTATACTATGATGTCTTTTTGTCTCTATATAGAGACAGATGCTTGGTGAAGTTCTGAAAATTTGTTAAATAAACCATGTAAGATGGTATCTAAGTACATATAATGCAGTGTTGTGGTACTCAAGAGCTACCCTGGTCTCAAGACCAGTTTACAGGCCGCTTCTTGAGATCTCAGTCTCGTCTTGGTCTCAGACAAAGAGGACTTGGGATTTTATTTTGAGCATCTTTATATCAGTAAATAGCCTGTGCAGTAAAGGAGTTTTAAATTAAGTTGAAAACAAAGGAAAATTCCCAGACATAAAATTCACCCCTGCAACTTACACGTACAAACATATTGTATACATAAACAAAAAAGTAATCAAAAGAGGTGAATGAAAAGGAATCTTCATTTCTTTTCTGTGGGTGTTTTTATGGAAATGTGGATTTTTTTAGATGAGTTTGAGGGGCGCCTCTAATTTGCATATTCCACATTTCAGAAAGTGGGACTCACATTGGTCTGGTCTTGGTCTTGACCTGGTCTCAACCCCTAAAAGTTTTGGCCTTGTCTCAGTCTCGATACAACTGGTCGAACTTGGTCATGACTTTGTCTCGACACTACAACACTAATTAACTGTTTATGAGTAATGGATAGTGCCCTGACAAGTCAGAGCCATCAGGAAGGGATTACGCTGCAGATGCAAGTGGTCATTTGACGTCTCCTTTAATTCCTTCAGGGCTGTTAGATGGGTCTTTATTGCTGCAAAGTTAAATATTTTAATACAAACTAGATATCTATTACCTGACTAATCATACTTTTAAAATTTTCAAAAATCAATTTGATTTATTCAGCTGTTAGAAATTGCAGCAAGTCACGTTTTTAGCCATACTAATGATGTGTTGTTTGCTTGGCACACTATGTGTGGACTAAAATATATGAGAACAACTATTCCATTGTCACTAAATTTTGGGCAGACATTCAGGAGCTCCAGGATCAATCCTACAGACTTCAGCAATCCCCTGAAATGTTCTTTAGTTTAATGAGAAGGACAAAATTTCACTTGCACAGTTAATCTATCTCAGCATCAGTCAGAAGAACAGGCACAGTCTAAACAGACAGTCATGATCCTTTCAGAATGAACTGTAATCATTTAGGTGATCCCTTAATTTTTCATCTAGCGCCATCATCAGGCCACAATTTTAACATGCCCAATACTTGATGATACAATGTTTGGTTTAGGACCAAATACTTGCAAAACTAATGGCATTCCCATCAGCCTCTGCTGTACTTTATGTTTTGTGCTAATCAGCAAATTTAACACATGCTAAGATGGTAAGAAAACATTACACCTGTGAAATGGCATGGTGAGCATGTTACTCTACTGATGTCAACATTAAGCTCAAAGCACAGCCTCAGAGCCGTTTGCATGGCTTTAGACTCTTAGTCTTGTTTATTCATGCTCAGTTATTGAGTTAGAGAGGTTTCCAGCAAGTCGTCCAAGTTAAAGGACAAAGTATGTCATTTGTGACTGCTGTTTAGAAAAACACAGAGGAGTTTTAGTCTTGATTTGATTTGGTCCTTTAAATAATTTAGGCAACTTGATGATGATTATTATGTACATCTCTCGCAAATTAACACATATAAATACTCTGTGGCTGCAAGTATTCAACTGCATTCCTCACTTTTTACTGCAGTTTGAGCTGCATGCTCTTTTTAAGGTCAAATGTGTCCTGCACTTGTAGCCTACAGTGAAGCTCAGCACAGAGATAAAACTTTCTATATGCACCGACTGACTGCACTGTTTATAGTCTGTGTTGAGGAGTAACTAAAGTAATAAAATAAATATACTGTAACTGTAATCAGCTATGGTTACTGAGCAAAAATCAAAATGTTGGTGATTACAAAGGGTTTACATCAGATTATATTCTTTGCAGTAAAAAGTTTATTTATTCTGTTGCTTTGCATCTTTTCACCATGCAGGAATGCCTTCTTTAGACATAGTCTATATCCAGAAAAAAAAAGAGGTAATCAAATCTCATACTTATTACATTTTTAACAGGGTAACTACAAATCTGTAACCTAATACATTTCAAAACTAACCTTCCCAACACTGTCACACTACAGTGTATTCCCGTCATCGATGCGTGACCACCTGTCACAAGAACATTTCTAAATAGACTACTCATTATGTTGGCAGAGGCATACACATGATTTTGACCTCAAGGCCTTGATGAGAAACAGGACCAGAAAAAGTGTTTAGGCTCCACTTATATCAGTTAAAGTAAGTTTTTAGCCGAACGTCCATAAAGACATAAAATGCAGAGGGCTGCAGACCAGAACAAACTTACAGCATATAATTAAATTCAAAGAAGACCTTATTCTTCACCCAAATAGACTGTTAGCTAGACAATCACAGCAGTAGTTTGATGGTTCATTGTATTCAAACAGTAATTATGTCCTAAAATACAGTATTCATCTTTCAGCAAGAAACCCAGCCCTGTCTTTATTCTCCTCCTACAGCTCGCTCCCAGCACTGTGAACACGTTTAAAGATTTCTGTTCCAGATGCAATATGTGGACTGTATTGTTGCTCCCATATTGACAACTTACATTTACAGTTTTTCTTTAAAACACACATTTTTTCATTTTATTCAGAAAATATCTTGTTTTAAAACATGCCAAGTTATTGAACTAATGTAGCTGCAGACAATCAGAAGTTTCCCTTGACATGAAACTGATGTGTTGCCTTGTAAAATACTCCTGATGCAGTTGTTTGACTGTGGCAGGACCAACAGGCACATGCAGGTTCAGCTGCATACAGTGAGTTGTCTAATATTCGTAATGTCGGTGTCTGTGTAGAAGTTCAGTTTTTGGGCAGACATGACTCAATCATCTAGTTTATTTAATTGCCAGACAGTCCATAAAGTCACCCCACTAAAACTGTAAGGAAAACATCACGTGGTTCTTATTGCAGAAAAAAAAAAACAATTAAGAAAATTCCATTTCACACTTTAATGCGGGGCGAGGCAATGATTCAGTATTAAAAGTGGCATCATACTGTGGTGATATAATATGTTTATTTGTACAAATGTATGTTAAAGTATGTCCAACAAATGATTCCAAGCAATTTGTATTTAACAGCAACAAAATCTGTTTTCTGCTTTTTGTTTTATGTGTGTGTTTTGTCTGGTGTAACACACACAATGACCTTCACTTGATTCTGCTGATCAAAAACTTAAAGGAAAACTTCACCTACACAATGACCATTTGTGAATCAATTAGTCATGCTGCGTTACCTTGAAGTCATGAAGGAAATGTTGTTTTTCTCGCATTCCTACATGGAAAATGGTGAACATATTGGGGACCATGTTTAACAACAGCAAAACTATGTCAAAACATCTTTTTGCAATTAGGTATCACGTCATGACCAACTGATATACAAACATCCATTTTGTGGGTGAAGTATTGCTTTAAATATTTCACATGTAATCTAGCTCATTAAGTATTTGATACTTAAATCATCTCACTCACTCTAAAAACATACTTTTGAAATGATTAAGTAGTCCCTGTGTTAAGAATGGTAATGTAGTTGTGTAGTGGTCTCAGTGGCTGAATTTTTTTTAAACTTACTTTAGCATAGCCTGCCACCTGCTGGTTCTTTTGTAGTTAGCTTTTAAGGGGATTGCTGTGGATTATGATTGAAGTTACAGTAATGTCTCAATGAACTGAGCTTATTGAATCTACATTACATATGTTAATAAATTTGACAGTAACTAGAGAATCATGCAGAGACATCTATGGTACACAAAGTGCACCAAACTGAACACAAATCAAATTCATAAGAGGTTTTACACATGATACAAAGCTTCTGTGTAAAAAGACCTGTAGGCCTCTGTGTGTCTCTCAAGTGTCTCCCATCCTGGTGTTGGCCCAGGATGATGGAAGGAGAGAACAAGTCACTCCACAACAGTGCCAGGCTCCAAGTCCTTCAATCAAAGCCTCAGACATGATAGGCATAATAACACAGTTTGACGAGCCTTCTCTGTGTGATTGCTGGAGTTATATAAACTACCACATGCAAAACAAACTGAGAAAACTTCCACACTGTCATCATGACAGCAGTTACTGTCATGATGTCATTCCTCAGCATAATATTTTTATTGAGCTGAGCTCAAAGGTTGCTCAAACTCTTGACCTTTGTTCTTGAACTTGTTATGGCTCTGCTATATGTCTATAAATAAAATATGCTGCCAAGTAAAATAATTTAGAAACTCTGGACCTTCAAACACATCAAGAACCCTACTTCACTGTGATGACATGTTCAGGTAAAATGGGTCAGCTGGTAAGATTTAACGGGACAGTCGTTTTGTTTGTTTATTAAATGATAAAATCCATTTCTCAGTTCAGTCATTAATTCCTTACATCATGTGTGTAACCTGTGGCTGTTCATTGAAAAAAGACGGTCCAATTTTTGTGCCATGCTGTCACTGTTCTTTTGCCGCCTGTGTCCTTGGTGCCATATTGTCTGAAATGGACATGCATGTGTGTGCATGCTTCATATGTGTAACAATTATGGGTCATTCTGGACCATTGTGGCTGACATGGACACACTGCATCATCTTTAATATTTTTTAAGTAACTAAAATGCTAAGAAATGTGTGTGATATGACAGAGTGGCACACAATAGCATAAATCATGATTTTATGGCACCTGGTAGGCTAAATAAGGAGACTTAAGGGTGACTGTGACAGTAATTTCCTCCTTCTGTGTCCTTCCCTGCCATAAATTTAAAAAACAGCCAAACAAATGATACCTTCCTGTAATACTGAAGATGTTACCCATCCATCTGAGGAGGAAAGACAGTTATATCATATTTCAAGGAGGCGGGACATACTCTTTTAAGTAAACTGACCCCAACCCCCTTTTTTTGTACCATTTGGGTGCCTGGTACAACACATCTTGTCACTGATTTAGGCTAATGTAAGCATATTTATTGCACAATTTATTTCATACTTTGATACATTGTCACATGCACATTTTTCTTATCATGTTCATCATTGTGAATTAAGACTCCATGTACATTTCTGTTTAATTTCATTGCTGAGGATCGTCTGCAATTTACACAATGTAAAGCGGTCTTTCTTCACTGTCACAACAACCCCCTCCCTCCCTCAGTTCTCTCCCACCAAATTTAACTGAACAAATTTATTTGCGGTAAAAAAAAAAAATGCTTACCAGGATTAGTTAGGGTTGGGTTAAGAGGTCAAGGCTAAGTGTTAGGTTTGGCTTTGATAGTGTATTAGTGGAAACTTGGTACTTGGTAAAACAACAACAACAACAACAAAAAAAAACCTAGCAAAATCCAGTTAGTCCATAAATATTTTTATGGTTGATTAGGATTCAGCACACATGATGAGGTTGGGAAGCACTAATCTAGAGCATACAAAGCATTCACAATGGTTCTCTTTATTAGCAAAGCCCTTCAGCACTGTCCCAGTCACCCAAAGTGTGTTTAGGCTAATGGGACTAAAAAAAATCTGCTTAATTTCAAAAACAGACATGAAATATAACTCATTTTTTACTGATTTTGGAGCAATAGCTCATAATCATAATCATGTTTCCATCAAAGGTTTGTACAATATGTTAGCTATGACAATTTTTCTGACCTTTTGATTAAAACTACTTAATGCTCTTGTCATTTTCCTCACCTCATGTATTGCAGGGTCAACTTCCTGTTTGAATCTTGCCCCACCCACCAACATGTCACACCATAGACTGTCACACCTATAATTGCATTCAATTGTGACAATGTGGTTTCACAGCCATGGCTCATCAGGTGAGAAAATTAACCCTGTACAGTTATACTGTCCCATTTTGACCTTATGTCCCAATCACCCTTAGTTCACCCCACATGCTGGTTTCACTTCAGAAAAATGTCACATATTTTTCCTATTTTACCTGAATGTGTTATGAACTTAGTCAAACATCTTTCCCATAAAGTGTATTGTGAAAATATTTTGATTATCAGTCAAACATTTCACAAAATGCAATATCTGACAGTGATTTTTGTTGTTATACCCTTATCATTTTGGCCACGTGCCTACCCACTAAATTCTGGGACCAGTGGTTTTTGACTCTTTGCTCTGCCCATCCTCTCAGACCAACAAAATGATAGTTTAATGTAAAGCACGTTTATATTAACAATGCAATAACATGCTTGCTGACCAATATGTGCTAATATTTAAAGAGGGCAACAGGTAAAACAACGTCCCTTTTTATCTGGCGTCTCAAATGACCTGACTTCACCCTGTTTGTAAACATTAGCCAGTAGTGTACTTAATTAAATATTTGAACGCGTGCCTGTTATTGTACAAGGTCTTACACTGATTGTGTTATTGCTGTTCCTGCTCATGTGACGGATTTAATCTCCACTCTGGTCTTTGTCACTGTGCTACAATCGTAATTGATCTTCATCTTTTGTAATCGCCAACCCTAAATTGACAATTGTCTAACGCATGCGCAGTGCAACCTGGGAGCGAGATGGAATGTTCTGGTTCTCGCACGGAAGTCTCGCGCATATTTGGCAGCCTCGGAGGCGCAACGAAAGCAGAAACAGCGCTGCGACTGGAGCGACTAGAAGGGAACCGACGGCCCTTTGGCTGAGCTTAACTATTTGGATTTCGGGTGAAAGAATCGGCACTTGCTAAAATGACCAGTTGGTATCGACATATATTTTGACTGTAAGGCATTCGTGTACTTTATTGGATTGCATGTACTCTGTGCTCGTTTATGCCGCTCGTTAGCCTTGGCCACCGCCGACCTGGGTTCCGTCTATTTGCTGAAATGGACATAATGTTTTTTTTTTTCGCCAGTATTGTCACCTTGGTTTATAACTCCCTCACACGAATGGATGTGCTGTCTTTGTTGGTTCAAATGGTGTAGACGGTCTCATGCTACAGCGTGTGTCTAACTGTGTTTGTTGTGTTTGTTGAACGCTCGTCAACATCAGTAGGCCAATGGCGTCGCCTGTCCAGCTGCTAGTCCGTGCCTCGGCCTATTGTAAAGCCAGTTAGCAGAGACATAACACGGGTATTTAGCCTAACGGTTGGTACTATCGCAGATTGTAGCAGACAGTCTGTAATATTTGTAATTTCCACAAACGTAGCTCTGTCTTCACTGCTCACCTTTCCTTATTGGACTGGTTAGACAGCCTGTGTTGTGACGGCAGACGCTTTGCTGCCCTCTGTGCTGTTGTTCTGGCATGAAGCTGCTCCGGAGCGCCCCTCTGCCACGTCGGCTGCTTTCATATTTTGCACCATTTTTAATTTCTATCATCATACAGACGTAGTTAATGTGAACGGGCTACTTTTTTTGATGTTAAATTATAGCTTGTAGACACTTTGGACATGCCTTTAAGTCGTCAGAGCACCCTA
>JAPZEB010000001.1:27719420-27744901 GCA_029783705.1 Chaetodon striatus
ATGCTTTCTCATATGCACGGTATTTTCTTTTTAGGTGGGGGGGGTGATGCTTTATTTGTAACCAAAGATGTGGTTCCAGTTTGCAACATGTAAGTGGTTTTGTCCTGAGATCTATTTAATCAACTAGAATTTAAAATCAAAATTGTTGAAATGCAGTGCAGATTATCAGTGTCGGAGGTGTGAACTGAACGAGAGTGAAGCATGTTTCTGTTCCAGCCACAGGAACTCACCTTCCAGTGAAATAATCAGAGTACAAGGTTTTAAATTCAGTCTGTAAAATATATTTTATTTGGGCTGATATTCTGTCTCAGCACTATTTTGTGACTATTAATTATAAGCCCTTTTCAACCCTCAACATCCCTCTCTCTTGACTGATTTATGTGTATCCCTTTCCCCTGTGAACACACACACTTCTCTGACACAGAGGAGTTTGCTAAATTCATTGAAAACTCTCCAACATTTGGAGAAAAGTCCAGATTGCTGATCACTTAGCTCCTGCAACAAAACTTTTTTTCTTTTGCAGCAACTGTTTTTCTTTTGTACGAACGCCAGCGTCCTCTCTGTTTGATACTTGTGCGCTCGTTGAGTACTGTGGCTGCACACATTTACTTCACAAAAACAAATGTCTTTGACTTTAATCTTTGTGATCATAGAAGTTTATATTTTCATACAAAGATTTGGTTTGTATAGTGGCCCTGTAACAGATTGTACTTTTGTGGGGAAATTTATTATCTAAATCCCCGCAGCAGAATCCCCACAGTCACGCCCGCCCCCTCTGGGGCCCGTGCTGATATTTAAAGCAGATTATTTCCTGACATTTGCTCAGCGGTCCAGGGATCCAGTGTGTGAGCCTCAGTGCATTTCCGCCAGGTTGGTAGTGAAGTCTATTTTGTAACTTAAATAAAAAATAAAATGGTTTTGTCCATCATATGAAATGTTTATATGACAGCATCATAGCCGTGTGTCTCTATGACGCTGTCATATACCATATTATAGTGTAATAGTGTTATTTAATAGGTAAATTGTATTGCTATTCATGAAATAAAGTTTGGGTTTGGGTGCGCAGCATCCTTGTATTACATGGAAATACTGATGGAGGAGTTTTCACTTTAACTGATGGCATGAGAAACAAATAGGCCACATGTTCATCCTGTCGCCCCCTGCTGCCAGGCTGTGGAAGATACTCAGATGCTCTAGTGCTGAGAAAATACTGAATAATATTTTGCAACAGCCACAAAATAAACAAAAATAAACCACCTAAATTAAGAATTCCAGTATGACCAAGGAGAGTTTAATATTAGTGAAGCCAGAGAAGTAAACCTCAAACTTGTGATGTCATCAAGTATAAAGTCTGGAGCTGCTCCTCAGACAATGAATTGGAAACTGATTTTGTAGACACATGGGACATTTGTCTTCTTTTTTACATCCAAATGAGCTTTAATCTATTGTAGATCATTCCCCTGGGTGCACAACAGCCTCTATGACGTGTGTTAGCACTCTTATTATGACATAAATGTTTGTTTTTATTTACTAATATCAAATAGCAATTGACAACCAACTATTACTCATGATATATTAATAAAAAAATGATTCAAGAATCCATTTTAAACATTTTAAAATTACATCAAAGCACCAATAACACGTCCATTTAAACCAGAAATAATGTAAGACAATGTGATGTGTGACACAAGTCAAAGTAAATTAAATTACTTGTTTTTTTAGCTAGCGTTTGCCTCTTTATTAGGAGATGGGTGTGGACAGCATGCTGATACACTCATGTAAAAATGTATTCCTAACTTTTCATACAGGCCCAGTTGAATATTGCACTAATAATGTGTGGTTTTCACAAAATCCCACGACACACCTGGATTTGCATCACAGCTCAGTATTTGAGAACCACTGATCTAGATCATCTTTTCCAATTCATTATCTGGGGAGCAGCGTCACAGTTTTTTCTTGATGACATCACACATGTGAGTTTAAGCACTCTATAGTTTTTGGATTTTGGAGGCAGCTGGGGAGAACAAGGGTTGGTTGTCAAACCTATAACTTTCATTTAACTGTATCCTTAGCAGATTCATTTTCAGTGTGTAATGGAAGCCTAAAGTGTCAGGTAGGAGTGGAGTGGCCTTACTCTTGTTAAAGGGGAACTACATCCATTTTCATCATCACGGGTTATTCCTATGGTTTAAGACAGTCCAAAAATATTAGTAAACATAGACAACTCTCTCCCAAATCCAAAAACAAGAGTGCTAAAACTCAAATTTGTGATGTCATAGGGTTAAAGTCTGGAGCTGCTCCATAGACAATACATGTTGTGAGTATACATTAGAATGAACTAACAGAGAGCAGGCCAATACAGATAAAGATTAGTGTATTGCATATGATGAATTAAGGGTCTGGAGGACAGGATGGAGGGATGAGGGTTGAGAGATGACAGGATGGGGGAACACTGGAGGAAACCGAGGGAGTTGAGACACAGAGTGGGGGAGCTGTCTGTTCGTAAACTCAGACTCGGATATACCCCCCGGTGGTTCCTATATTAAGACAAGAGAGACAAGGTCGATGTTGGAGGCAAAAAAAAAGGGCTGGAGGAAGGTGGGATGTGAGAACTGAGTCAGAGGAAGAAAATAGATCAGGGGTGTTTAATAATTTTGGGCGGAAATGGGATGTGACAGAGGTGTGGTCTGTGTTCCCAAACTTAGCTGTAGAACTACATTAAAGTTCATTTAGGTATAAAAAAGAAAACAAAATCATTAGCCCAGACTTAATGACATCACAAGTTTGAGATATCTGTGGTTTCTGGCTCTGGGAGAGAGAAGCTCATGTTCACAGATATTGATTAAACTTTCCCAGACCTTGAAAATAAGACTGGAATTCTTCTTATTCTGCTCAAAAGATATGAACTGTCAAATATGTCTTATGCACTTGCACTGGTCGTCCCTGTGTTATTGTTAATGGGGAAAATAAAAAATAGAAGCCTAAAGATGACTTTAAGAAGTTTATCTTTACTGAAATTTTTCATTAAACTGCAACAACCTCACCAGCTCGTGCATCGAGAGAACATAAGCAGGAAAAATCATTCCTTTACGTCCTTATATAACATCAGAAAGACCAAAATAAAGGACAATACATGCAGCAGCAGCACTGGCGGTTCTAGCAAGTTTTACCTGGGGTGGCGAAAGGGTGGCATGACATTCTGGCTGGGGGTGCAGAGGTTATCTCAGAGGAGATCTCATTTTCTGCGTTCATTGGTTATTTTTATGCATGTGAATCAAATAAGACAGTGTAAAAATCAACTTTAATGCTAAACAGCCTAACCTAACTCATGAAATAAAAACATACAATTAGGATCTTTTTTGTTTTAACATTTATTTTTAACAATCAAGTGCTCAAATGTACATCACCATAATCATTCTTCCTGTTCATACTGTTCATACTAAGATCCCTTCATAAATCACAAAAATGTTGATGGTCATAAAATGGTCATGAAAATGGCCATTAACAGCATGAAAGGTTACTCTCTGATTGTGATCATTTAAAGTAAATTAAGGCGACGGTTATTATGCTGTGCAGCAAACAGTTTCACAAACATATTTAGGTCCAGTGCCTTTGCACGCTCCTTTTCAATACTGAGCACAGCTAAGTTTGACAGCCGCTCACCCGCCATTGTTGACCGCAGGTGAGTTTTTACAAGCTTCAAGGTTGAGAAGCTGCGCTCGCACCCAGCACTGCTCACTGGCAAAACAGCTGCTATTTTACACAACCGAAAAAGTTCAAACAGGAGGTCCTTAAAAGGATCCAGAAACTTGACCAAGTCCATCAAAGTGGTGGGTGTCTCTTTTCCATTTGTTCTGTTTCTTTCAAAAAGTCTTCTCGCCTGATTTAGCTCATTCTTCAGGACTTGTAAATCTGATCCATATGCCTCTGCCAATAGCAACACTATTTCTTCCTTCAAGAAGTTGCTGGTTGATGGATCTAGAGCCTGTATCCCCTTCATTATGTTACAGTTGGGCTTTGAGAAACGTCTCTCCATCTCACCAATCAGGGAGTCTATGATGGGAAGGAATATGTTTACCCTAAAGGCATCTTTACTGTCTACTTGGGTTCTCTGTCCAAGTGAGGATGTGACAACACTATCATCTAGTCTGCTTGCTGTCTGTGTAGCTCTTTTCAGTTTGATCACTTTGGAAATGTTGCAATTATCACGTTTCAATTACTGTATTCCATAGCTCACTGAAATGTTCCTCATCATGGCAATATTCCTCTAAAGTCTGCTGAAGGGTCTCAGTTAGATCAACTGCTTTGCAGAGGTCTATTTTTGGTGACTGGAGCATGTCAGATAAAAACTTTGTGTCACCTAAGACCTTTCTGCACACTGTAAGTAGCCCTATGAAATTCATGTCTATCTGACTAAGTAGCCCACGTGCCTCTACAGCTCTGACAGGATGGCACTCTTCCGAGATTTCTTCAAGCACTCTTATAACAGCAGGCAACCTCTCCATAAGATTTCGACAGGCAAAATAGCGGCAGGCCCATCTAGTGTCGCTAAGTCTTTGTAGCTCACGTGGTGGGCCACTGAACATTTCATTTTGTACAACAAGCCACTTTTGGTGGACATAGGAGCTTGACATGAATACATAAAGCTTTTCCAGCAAAGAGAAAAAACATCCCACTTCAGGGACCTTCTTCACACAATCCACAAGAACAAGGTTCAAACAGTGTGCATTGCAGTGGACATAGAATGCATACTTGGCTACTTGCTTCACTCTAGCTTGGACTCCAGAACACTTTCCACTCATCACAGCACAGCCATCATATCCTTGACCCACCAGATTCTCTTTGTATTCCAGTCCATGTTTCTCCAAGCAGGAAATTATTTTATTGGTTAAACTACCTGCATCTAAGTGTTCTGCTTGCTGGTACTCAAGGAAGCTCTCCCGTACCACACCATCATAATAGTACCTTACAACAATGGCCATCTGCTCCTTTTTGCTTACATCTTTAGTCTCATCAACTATAATTGAAAAATGCTCACTGGCTTTGACTTCATTTTTAATTTCCTATTGCACCATTCCTGCCAAACAGTCTAAGATCTCGTTTTGGATGTTTTTACTTGTATACTTTGCATTTTTGGGCCCATGTGACAATCTTTTTTTGATAAATGGATCATGTCCACCCACAAGATTCAAAATCTCAAGAAAATTCCCTCTATTGTTGGATGTTTCAGTTTCATCATGTCCACGCTGTGCGATATTCTGAGTAGCTGTGAGCAGCAAAACTTCAGCCAAGGTTTTGATGTAATTTTGATTTCAATTACTTGCTTTTGATTTTCAGCTCCCATCATTCCCAGGACAGACGTGTTGTTTTCAGCCATTCTTTTGTATTCACCCCATGAAATCATTGCATTTACATGTGTCTCTGACTTAGAATGTACATTAAACCCACTATCCCTAAAAGTGGCCTTTTTCCAATTGGAATATCCATTTTCAGATGTGTGAACACTCTTAGGGGCATTTGAAGGGGCAAAATGTCTGCACGCAAAGCAGTATGCTGCATCCTTGGATTGTGAATATTCCAGCCAGGTATGCTCGTTGTACCACTCACTGCGGAAAGATCTTTTTGCAGCTCCTTGTAAGGTTTTTGGAAAGGTCTTCAGGTGAGGTTGCATTGGTCCATCACTTTTATATTTCGATATATCTGAAATGAGAGAAAAGAAGCAGTTAGGAGGACCATTAATTTAATACTGTAGGCTATCAATATTTACCAATCAATTAATTTGTACTACTCAATTCCATTCACCCTTTTAGATAAATTCACTTTATTGTCATTGTATAGTACCTATATGCCTAGTACTACAACAAAATGCAGTTGGCATCTAGCCAGAAGTGCAAAAAAGCAGTAAAGTGCAGTATGATATAAGTAGACAATAAATAGGTGAGTACAATGGGCAATATATACAGGATAGTAATATACAACATCTACAGTAGATACACTGAATGTTATAGATCTTTTACAGAGTAGGTAAAACTTAGTGTGCTAGAACTTGCATTAACTTGAAACCCATGTTTCAAAACCATGTTGTTTTATATGTGTTATATGTTAACAGTAAACTAACATACTGTACCATGAGGTCCAGCTGGACTTGTAGTGTGTATCGGAGCTCCATTGCTCCTGTCTGTCTGTCCATCAGTGTCCCTCTCTTCAACACTGTTCTGCTCTCTCCCTCTTTCTGAATCTATTTCTTCTCTCTCAGTGGCTCTGTCGCTGGTGTTTTGCGCTTCACACTCACTCAGCTCTTCATTACTCATTTCTCCCTCACTCCTGCTTTTCTCTTCTCCTTCTTGACTGTTCTCCTGTCCCTGCTCTGCACCTTCGCTCGACCCTTCTCCTGTCTTCATCTTTGCTTTTTTCAGTTGAAAAAAGCTGGCTATGCCACAGTCTTTCTCCTTCCTTTTCATTTTTGAAAGCATCTTCTGCCCTGCTGCTACTCTGACGCATAGTGATGGAGATGGAAGAAGGGGGGGGTGTAGGTTAAAGTCATGCCATACATTGTACTGGGTACTTCATTTATGAACTAAGCTAGCAGTCCAAACAGTTTGAAAAGTCACAGCAGCCATTTTTAGGATGTTAAAAGGAAAATAAACCCTGTCCATAGCCAGTTATATCACTATTATTTCAGTTTTTATTGTTTCCCTCTGTTTTTGTTGTTGTTTATTGTAAAATACCTAGAACTTTTAAAAAAGTAAATACTGTGTAAATAAATTTCGATTTCATGATTTTTTATTTTTTTTTTATATAAATCATAAAATCATTCAGACTGAGACTTACGGTCACACCCAGACAGGTCTCACATCTGTATTGGCCACACCGGAGGGAAGAACTGCAATCTGTGAACTACTAAAAGATCAATGGTTAATACGTGAGAGAGAGAGAGAGCGCGCGCGCGCACACACACAGACACACACACACCTGCTAGTTAAACATAAGCTGGTTATGTCTTAACATTTTCTGTTACACATAGCAGTGTTTCCACATTCAGCTTTGCAGCACACAGCATCCCTTCAACCTAACGCTATCCCTGTCGCACTCTGACAGCCCTTTCTTATTGTCCCTCATGCTAACGTGACACACACACACCTGCTGTGCTGTCTTAGCTAGCTAGTAGCTTCACAACTTTGTGTTGCTGTTGCAACCTGTTAGCTCAGCTAGCACTAGCTTTCTCTGTGCTTTTTCGTTTAACGTTAGTGGCAACTATTGATGAATAAAACAGCAGCCCGCTGCACGTTTAGAGGAAACCTGGGTCATGTCATTTAACTAACGTTAAACAGCGAACGTTACTTTCTAGCTAGATACCACGCTTCAGTAAGTAACGTTACACGGAAGAGTTTACAATAACATTACCTCTTAAATTACAACAGTCATGTGGTTGAGCACTACTATCAGATATAGCTCGCACTGTCAAACTTGTAAGAACATTTTCAACATAGAGCAACGGGAACTTACCGCACTGTCACTGCCAGTGGACTGGCGGGAAGAACAGGCACCGTCCAGTCAGACTCGACACAAGCCTCACATCACCTGGTGGGCGCTACCATTTTTTCTTTATTTAGGGGGGGTGGCGGGGAGGAGTGAATTCTGAACTGTTGTGTAAAACATCAACTATATCCGCAATATTTATCATCAACCTTTTTTCAAAACGATATTTATAATATTTCATTGCATGCAATTAGGGTGGCAATTATGGTGGCAAGGCATTTTTCTAGGGTGGCAGCTGCCACCCCCTGCAACCCCCTGGAACCGCCTATGCTCTTGAGCGATGGGAAGTGTGGATGGGAGTTTAGCGTTTAAAATTAGATGGACAGACTGTCAGTAGATGTCTGGATTCCTGTAGAAGCCTGATCCACTCTCTGTGTAACAAATAAACAGCTTATTCTAATGTAACAAAAACACAACAATTCTTATTTTCAGGTGATTATACACTAAAGAAAACATACTTACCATATTATATTCCATTTCTGCCTGTATATTCCCTCAATCCTACACACTGAACCTTTAACCTGAGTTTATGTTCACAGAAGATAACATAATTATGACATTACTTGACTGTGTAATTGCCACATGGAGCACTATGGGTCAGTTACACATTTTTTTATTTATTTTTTTTTTACTGCCAAGTCAGAGCTTTTCATTGTTGCTGACACACATTGGTATGTTTAGAAATTATTGGGTAATCTTTTCAAACAATGCTATAATTATTTGTCTGTAAGTCTGTGATTTCTTGAGAGATTATCTTGGGGCAACACTGTTGTTAAAGGATTTAAGGGAAAAACATATCCTTATTTCTTTTTCTGTGAAAAGCCAATAAAACTTAAATCTCTGAGGAAGACCACAGAATGCGGTTAAAATCTTTGAATTAATATGTTTTTTCAAACTACTTTTTCCCAGACCAAGAATGAACTTTAATGTCCAGTATGAAATTACTGGCATGAGCCATTTTCCTTTTACACACTTCTAGTATTTACACTAAAAATACCCGATCTGTTGATCGTCCATGGCCTCTGATGTTAGTCTGGCATGTCCCCTTGCTTTCCTTGAAAGAGACGTCATTTGCCAATTTCTACATGTGATAAATGTTTTTCTTTGGCACACAAGCAATAAAAGAAGTCAAGAGCAAAGATATTGCAGGCGGAAAATGATCGGTCTGAAGGATGATGATTAAATTGTTGCTTTGGGAAGCAGATCTGAAAAAGGAAAAATGAATAATATTGCTCTCTGTCTGTGCAGCTCTTCTCTCTGGCCTAACCTGCCCTTTTCAACAGCAGGAATGAATGCTAACCAAATTAGTCTAGACAACTGGCACATTAAATTGGAAACAAGTCACAATTCATCTTTATTTAAAGTGTCCCAAACAAATTAGGAAAATCCGGGGCGATCTCATCGAGACTGTTTATCACAAAACAAATGCGCAACATCATGCCAAGGCCGAGCACTCTACACAGAGGAGAGCTACTGACTGGCACTGTCATCACTCCATCTCCCTTGTCTTCCTCTTCTGTCTCTAGTCTATACTTTCCTTGTTTTGTGTGTGGATCTCTGTGTGTGCTTGTGCACTCATTGTGTTGCAGGCTCAAAACTTATCATCGTGCCATATTTGCTCACTAAATTCCCGTCAGACTTTAAATCCCATAACATGCAGTACAGCCAGTCCAAACGAGATGAGACAAGGTTGATAGAGATCCACTGATCAACTGTCTTGTCAGTATTATGGGAGACTATTGATGTAAACTGAGAAGAGAACTGGAACGAGTTAGGAGCCCTGTGGGACACCTAAAGAAACAGATTTTGGAAGAGGTTTTTTACATGTAATAATTTAAAAATGTTAGAGCTGCAGTTTTATGGCAAGACAGTGATGCTGATTTTTCAAAGAAGAATGCCCCAGGAAACATCATGGGAGGCTAATGGGTTGCATTTGGCTGCATGTGTAAATATCTGTGAACAATCAGTGATAAATGTGGTTTTCATATTCTCTGGAACTGAGAACGAAACATCTTCCAGTAAGAGTCTGGTTTTTGTTTATGAGACCAGATGGTCAAAATTTACATTCAAAAACTGCACTTTGGTTTCTTTAAACGCACTTTACCATAGCCTGCAGATCATCGCAAAGTCAGATAACATCTGTTATTTCACAACAACGACAGATGATACATTTTTCCCTCTCTCAGAGGAGACCATATGTAATGTGGCCTTAATGTAATACAGTAAACTGTGAATCATCCAAAACAGACTGGATGTTTGCAGATGTCTTAAGCAAATGACAGTCAGTGATATGCATTACACATGTGGAGGAGGATGTGAGGACTTGATGTTTGCAGGTGTGGTTAAAAATAGACGAGAAGAACTAAATAACATAATGTTTTTAAATGTTCCCCAAAGATTAAATTTAAAAGATGTACTACTAAACTATAAGAGAGGGCATGGACAGATCCTGTGACCTCTTTTATGGCCAGATCCTAAATATTCAAGCTATGTTATTGATTTGACCCAAAAATGACATGACGTCTAGATTGATATGAGGACACTACAGGTGGAGAGAGAAAACCAAAGCCAGTCTTTCCCTGTGCTGTGCCGTGATCAAACAGAGCAGCATTGTGACACTAAGTGTCTGTATCATCATCTCTCTGTCCCTACTGAGTAAAGATCATTCAGTTCTGTTTTGTCAGCTAAACACAGTGTCCAAAAATACCTGTATGTACTGATTTACACAGCTGACATTAATGTCAGGAATGCCCTCTGAAACTGTGTCTGTCCATGACCCGTGTGCAGCAAAATTGGATGTGAGGAGCTCAGACCTTGCTTCTAGCCATCATTGCTGCCACACCAAAAACACTTCAATCCCCCACATACATAAACATTAAATGAACAATACAACAAAATCTAGCACATAAGCAGGAGGTTACAGTTTCATGGTTGAGGTTTCAATCAGCTGGTAGCCCGCAGTTTAAGAACGAGCCAGTGGTGGTGAAACATGAATGAAGCAGCTGATGCCTATCAGCTAATGCGAGCATTACTTCAGCGCTGAAGAAAAAGAAACACAATTAACTGACAAATTAAATGATTCAATGTTTTTCTGAATAATGTAATTTAAATGTAAATTTACTCAGTCACCTAATGAATTGGATTTTAAAAGCAGCAATTAATTATTTGTATCCAATTAACCACTAAAATGCATATAATTGTTGAGGTAATAATTTAGTTTGATGACAACACTCCACTTGAAGACCACTGAGGTGTCAGTACGGGCTAAGGTGTAGATCACAGGGGGGACGCAGAGGACACGGCCCCCTCAGTATTTAGAGCATGTGCATTTGTTTCCTTCTCCATGGAAACATTAAAATAGCAGAGGACTTTTATTTTGAGAAACTTCAGTATGTGAAAGTATGTGGGGTACTGGAGGGTATACACAGGAATTCAGGATATACCCACCTCTTTTTCTGGCCATTTACAGTATATCCACCTATCAGCCAAAAAGCCACAGGAATACATAGGAGGCAGACAGGCCAAGTACATCCCCTTTGGTGACGGCACTCAGCAGGACAATGCACCATGCCACACCGCAAAAACAGCTCAGGAGTGGCCTGAGGAATGTGACAAAGAGCTCAAGGCATCAACCTGGCCTCCAAAATTGGCAGATCCCAATCTGACTGAGCATCAGTGGGATGTGCCATTACTCCACAACCCACAGGACTCAGGATTCAACCCCAACACCTTGGTGCCTGACATCACAGGATACTCAGAGAGGTCCTGTGTCAGTGCCTCGACAGGTGAGGTATCGGCATGTCCCACAAATGCTCGATCAGATTGGGATCTGGGGAATTTTTGGAGGCCAGGTTGATTCCTTGAGCTCTATGTCACATTCATTGTCATCTTGGGCAGTTTATGCATTGTGACATGGTGCACTGTCCTGCTGGTGGGGCCACTGCCATCGGGGACTGCCGTTGCCATGAGGGGGTGTGTTTGGCTTGCAATGGTGTTTGGATGGGTGGAGGCAATCACGTGGCATCCACATGAATGCTAGGACCCGTGGTTTCCCAGCAGAACATATATACTGTGTATATAAAAGATTTTAACAAATGCACTGCGTCAATTTAAGTCCATATGAAATTGTAAAAAATAAATAAATATTCAGCTTATTTACACACCTAAAATATACATGTGCATTTTGTCTGTGTGAGCCATTTTCACTTTAATTATGCCCTCTATGCAGAAGTCTACAGCAAACTGCAGCAGAAAACAGACTCACGCATGCATGTGTCAAAACATGTATTTTATTCATTTATCTTAAAAAATTAAAATAAAGTGCTTTTTATGTACAATATAATAAAAACAACAGTCACAATCTCAATGATACAAAAAATACAGTTCACAATGTTATTTATACACAACAAATAAAAAAAGGAAATCATGCAGGCAAGACCACATTTGTCTAATAGTTATTCAGTCAACTAAGCTTATGGTGTTCAGTATGCTGAGGCAAAGCTGTTGCTGTGTCTCATGGCTGAGCCGATACGGAGGATTTGGAGCTGTGCTTGCATCTTACTGCAGTACTACATCGTGCAGCACAAATGATTAATTACTTCTATTGTGCCATTTCTTTGTGGTATGACCACTGAAACAAAATCCTAAAAAGATGTTGCAATGAATTGCCTACTTAAGCCGTTTTAGGAAAATAGACTGCTGTAGATGTTCTACAAAATGTTATAGTTGGCTACATTCATGTCCAGTACAGTATGTTGCATTACTGAGGAGCCACTCAAAATGAAGCATCAATCACTGTGGTATTATTTGCTTTTTACTGACAAGCACATTATTAATAAATATGCACTTATGACACCATTTTGGCATTATTAACTATGAAGGTCTCAGCTTCACTATTAGTGTTATTATTCTTAAATATTGACCTCTTCACAAAGATGTTTCCTATGTGCACAGTTTCAATCAGACACAAGCAAAGACTGCAGAATGGCACAAGATTTTGAGCAGCTCCCAGTCTTATTGTTTGCAGGTTAAGTTTACGGTGGCTTGAGTGAATCTGTAAATCTACTGTTGACCCGTGTTGTGTTGTGGAGTTAAGTGTGCCCACAGAGGGCTACAATCACACCATTCACCACAGCTCTGTTGGTGAGGTCACTGCTGGGTAGTGTACACTGTGGCACATGGCTAAAGGCAGAACAACTTGACATCTAAAGGCATTTTGAAAATGCTGTTGTGAGGTTATCCACCAAGCATCTGAAAGCAGGGTATTCAGCCTCCAGAGAGACATCTTGCAGTTTAGAAAATCTGCTGTCATCGTTTGTGGTGACAAACAATGCTCGGCACAGAGGCTTTTAGAGTCTGATTTATTCTGGTTATGCATCTGTTTGCAAATGTTATACTCTTGTTTATTTGGTTAGTCTCAGCAAACACGATTAAAGGAATAGGTAGATGTTTTGGGAAATACACTTGTTTTCTTGCAAGGAGTTAGATGAAAAGATCGACAACACTCATGTCTGTACAGTGAAGCTACAGTCAACAACCACTTAGCTTAGCACAAAGACTAGAAACATGAGAAACCAGCTTCGGAACAAAATCTGTCTATCGGCACCTCTAAAGTTCACTAATAAAAATGACACACTATGGTTTCACGGGTTATGTACCAGACTATTTCTTGGCTTCCTGGCGTCATGATGACAAGATGCAAGGGTGTTACTGCGCAGGTTTTGTGACTTTTGGACAGAGCCAGGTTAGCCATTTTGTTTTTAGTCTTTATGCTAAGCTAAGGTAACTGGCTGCTGCTTATAGCTTCATGTTTAGTGTGCAGTTGTTCCGCAAGAAAATCTTCACAAATAAACACCACTTTTTTTGTTTTTTGTTTTTGTAGTGTAAATGCAATCCGCAGAGGTAAAAGGCTAATGTTAGCCTATAAACAAACTACAATACGGTTGCATGATTTCAACTCAGCCACAACAACCAGGCTGTAAAGCTGCATTCGGTGTGATGACATTCTGTTGTGTCATTTAGCCTCTTGTAAGCAACTTTTTTTTAAGCTTCAATATTCACAAGTGGAGTTGTAGAACAAAACGTGAACGTCTCTTTAGAGTGTGTTAACCACAGACCTTATTTCAGGTATTTACCCAAAGCCCATTAACTTCAAGAGGAGGGAACCAGGAGTGCTAAAATGCTGTCTCATTTCCATGTTTTGAACCCTCTCATCCAAATCTGGTAACCTCTGACTCAAAAAAAGATAGCTTGATGTTTCAAAACAGAGGTCCACAAACCAACGGGTGATGTCATGATAGCTACATCAACTATTTCATACAGCCTATGGTGCAGACATGAGAGTGGTATGAATCTTCTCATCTACCTCTCAGTAGGAAGGTGGGTAAGCGTATTCCCTAGAATATCAAACTACACCTTTAATTCAGTTTGGCATGAAAACAAAAACAGATACCCCTCCTGCTTTGACATGCTTGATAAAAACAAGCCCAGGTGCTGAACTAACAGCATGATGAGAGATGTGCAGGTTTCTGTGCAAGATTTGAAATGTATGCTGAAGTAGGCAGTAAAGCACTATGAAAACAAAATATCAGCAGTGTTCACTCTCTAGTTTCAAGACTATCTCTACAACACATCTTGCACAAGGTCCCTTGAAAAACACACAATATTAAGCACAGATACTGTATATACACAACAAAAACTAAAGAAAAGAAAGGAAACACTGACCACTGTTGCGCAGTATGCTGTGCAATTACTTTGTCAACTTGTAGCAGTTACATAGCATTTCGTCATCTGCTCAGTGTTGGAAATAGCAAAATGTTTATTCTGTATGATATTGGAATATATACTGTAGGCTTACTTGATCAATACAGTGAATTGGTGATGTATTCTAAGACATGTGGTGCCATATTGTCTCTATGGCCGTGTAAATGAATCTCATTCAGATTTACACAACACCATCAGCTTCCTACATCTTTGGGAAATTCTGCTTGTTAAGTCTCAAAAGTCTAAGCAATGTGGGTGCAAGAGTGTTTGTAATGGCTGCACTGGTCCCTGTAATAACTGATTTCTTAAAAATCATGTTCCTCAGCAGCCACACCTTCTGTCTCTCAGTAGTTGCATTTCTTAAGAGTATGCTCCGATTTTACTGACATGTGCAAACCTGTCAGTATTCAAGACCCTGATTACTTGTGCTTTCACATTAACGTCGCAATGACATCTGACTGAGTGTGGGGAACGCCATGTATGTAAGAAATGCAACCTGGAGGAGGGGAAGAGTTAGACTGAGCTAATACAGCGCTCTGTGCAGCCACACCACTACATAGTGCAGCTGCAGTCTGGACAAGATAACATGAAGTATTATATCTCCACTGGTGTGCCAGTTATTATTAGTTGTTCTGTGACTTTTTCCATTTTGAGTTATTAGCGCTAAAATTTACCAAGCAGTTTGTGTCATTAGCGCCCGTCAAGCTCAATAGTCTCAAGCTCACTGTACCTGTATGTGTCAGTGGATACTAAGTAGGCAGATAACTCCTTTAAAGCTACCGTAGGTAACCTTTAAAAAAAAAAAAATTTGCTTAAACTGTCACTATACCCTGACAGTAGTACATGAGACAAATAACCTGTGAAATAACCATGTTCATTTAGCTCCTTCTAGTGCTCCTAATGGCATTTGCATGTATCCGCCACACCTGAACTTAAATAACCAAGCAGAGTAAACGTTAGTCTTCTCTGACTGGTTGCTCTCATTCAGGTGTGATGGAATCTCGCAAATGCCATTAGCAGCATTTGAGGAGCCAAGCAGCAACCTCCGGGGCTGAAAACTGAAGCCGAAATGAAGTGCCAAATACTGCAGTTCTTTGAATGGCCACTTGAGGCTGACTCCATAAGTGAGTCGGTCCCCATAGACCCCCATGTTAAAATGCCCAACTTAACAGCAGAAATAAACATGTTTACAGCCTGATACAAAAAACGGTTTTGGTCTCTGTAGCTAATTTCAACATTCATGACAACTGTACGGGGGGTGAATTTTTCTTTAACTCACCAGTTTACATTTTCTTAAGGCTTAAAGTTACACATAATTAAGGGCAGGCTGCTTTGAGTGACAGGCTGTCTGCAGCCCCCGCTCCACTTTGGGTCACTTCTGGAGCCAAAAGATGGCGACAGCCTAAGTGCCAAACTTGAGGACAGGAGACCACAAACCAATGGGTGACATCACATTGGCTACATCCATTATTTTTTTTACAGTCTATGGGAGGCGCCAGAGGAACCTGACTTTTTCCCCATCTCATGTACTACTGTCAGAAAACAGTGACAGTTTCAGCTAATATGACAAAGAGTTATCTTTATAAAAGTTACCTACTGGACCTTTAAGGGTACCTGCAGGAAAACTGGAATATTTTCTCACCTGACACCACAAGACGAGCTTTCACATGAAGTAATCTCTGTGACATATCCTTTGGCCCCAGTTCAGATTTTACACGAACGTTTTGCCCAACACAGTCTGCAAAGTTCGTTATGAGCTAACAGTCTTAGAGAAATTTCCAACCTTGCACTTCACATTTGTTTATTATTAGTGCCACTTTTTGAAACCCACCTCTGGTTCCGTCACCATGTGCTCTTCGACAGTGATCAATGCTAACACAAAGCATGGGAGTGGTCATAACTGAATGGCACTATTGCATTTAGATAAGACAATCGAGTTATTTCTTTTTTTTTTGGCACAGTGCACATGATGATTTCGGTGCTGCCCTGAAGATGGGAGAGGTGTGGACGTCCCCTTTTTTTTCGTGGCTCTCTGTGCTTGAAATGTCTCGCCTCGACTGACATAGTGTCAGGTCTCTTTTCCATATTCGCCTCAAAAACAGGGTCATCTGTGTCTCCCGTCGTTTTATGAGCCCATCATGATACCTGCAGGTCAATACTGAAGAACAGGGCTGTCTCAGATGAGCAGAGATGTAGAGCAACAGGTTCCCTAGATTGTCCATGGTGCAGTGATGCAGTGATGTGTGAATGAAACCTTTGAACAACAACATACATTCAGGAGGTAAATGTCAGTATTTAGGCCCTGGAGCATAATTTATGATCACATTTTTTCATCATCTTTCAGAAGGTTGCAGTCCTTTTTATTGTTGTTTCAACAGCGTGTGGTGTCTTCTCCCAGTCTGCCTCATCTGTCACCATCTTCATCCTCATACAGTCACATTTATTCAGCAAAATGTGCTTCTGACTTGCTTCCATAATGTGTGGATCATAATGAATATGAAATACATGTATTATATTCTCCTAAACCTGAACTCTTGGTCACCATGTAGCTGTAGCTTGGTTCTAGTGTGCATAATAACAGTGTGGCCTCTGGCGGCCATCTTCTGCAGAGTATGTGGAAGGTAACACACACTCACATAGGGCTGGGAAATCTATCAATATTAATAATTTATTTATTTTCATTTATCATGTGATGAACATCGACTAGACATTTTAATGTTGGATCTTGCATACCTAAAGAGATACTGTGATAAATACTGATATCAGAGGAAGGTGTTCTGTTTTTTTTTCTTCCTCATATTGCCCAGCCCTACACTCACACACATTAGTGGCCATGAGAATGACTCAAACAAAGACTGTGTTATAACTATTCTGAGCAGCTGCCATGGTTGTTGATTCTGGTTGAAACCGCAGTGTTTTGCTGCCTCCTCCTCCTCCCGCCCTACGCAGCACACCAGATCAACCTGTGGCTTCGGAGTGGAAATGGTTAAACAAAATGCCCTCCGCACTGATCACAGAACAAAAGATGACTAAAATAAAAGATGTGCTGTGATGTAGAGGGATGTCAGGGTCTCCTCTCCTCTGCTCGGTGGCCTGTATCCTTCATGGAGATACAGGGTGGTATCTTTTAGCGAATACTGTGCTCTCATACGATAGAGTCTTTGATCTCCGAGCCTAGCCTCACTCTGGGCCGGGGACAGGTCGGGGAGTATTCCACGTGGCTCTCCTTCAAGTTAAGCGGCCGCCTGTCGGAGGCCTCGGAGAAGCTCTTGCTGTTGTCTGGCGAGGACTCGTGGGTGGGTGTGCTGCAGATGTAGTTGTCATTTAACGTCTGGTAGCCCTTGTGATCAGAAGTAGAAACAGGGATGGTGTTACCGTTTAGAGGTAAGCTCTCAGCAGGCTTTCCCACAATCCTTGGCTTCTTCTGCTGCATGTTCGGGCACTCGCCCTGCTTCAGCATGGACTTCATGTGATCTCGGTTCCTGTAGATGACGAACAAGGAGAACACCACCAGGGAGAACGCCAGCAGGGCGCACACCACAATCAGTTCGTTCCAGTACGTCTTCGTGTGGACCTGCTCAGAACGAGACTCGCCGGGCAGGATGATGGTCTCCTCTCGCTCAATGTGTGGTGTGCGTGAGTGACCAATTAGAGTGGTGCTTTCCTGACGGGGCTCCGCCCTCACACAGTAGTTGGCCAACAGCTGGCGGAAATTCTCCTCTTCTGACCAGCACTCGTAGGTCTCCATCCTGTCGGCCTGTGCCACCACTACAAGGTTTCCCTCTGGTGTAGCGTAGAGGAACTGGCTGGCGCTGTCACTGTAACGCCACCTCCTCTGTGCCAGGTTGGACCGCAGTTTACAGGGCAGGACTCTGAAGGTGTTGGCTGGGATTGTAATGAGCTGGCACTGAGAGCCACCTATATATCAGAAAAAAAATAAGAACAATGTTGTTTCAAAACACTGAAAGATTCAGTTCAAGAAATATTTTACTAATTACATATGAATAATCCTTACTTAAAGGAATAGTTCAACATTTTGAAAAGATTCATGATGCTTTCTATTTGCACTGGGAAGTCTGAATTTCTGAGTTTCCAGTCAGAAATGTCGACTGAAATGAGTCGGACTTCCCACTCGGAAAGTTAAGGGGGACCTCACCAACCCCATTTCGAAATCCAAGATGGCTGCTCCGCACACTTCTGTCTTATTTGTGTCTCATTGAATCAGTCGTATGCTCAGCACTGTCCATCTTCTATCCATGGACATGTTGCTATTGTTTTTGCATGTGCAAAATACAGCATAATGCCTTATTTATTAGTATTGCCAACAAAGGCTAACCTGGCTAAACCTGGTATTACCAATGACATCTTGGTTTTCCTACTTGGTGTACTGGAACACGGTCAACTGGACTGTGACATCATTCCCAGGTCCGACCTCCAACTTCCAAAGTAAATAGACCGCAGCATGATACCACTCTCACACCTGTCAGCTAAATATGGAGCCAGAGCCAGGAGACCATTAGCTTAGCTTAGCAAAAAGACTGGAAACAGAGGGAAACAGCTAGCCTTGCTGCATCCAGAGGTAAGAAACTCTACCTGCCAGCACCTCTAAAGCTCACAAATGAACATGTTTTATCTTGTTTGTTTAATATGAACAAAAAAAATATGAGTTGAGGTTTAAAGGGTGGTAGAGGTGCTGGTGAGGAGATTAGCTTAGAGCTTAGCTGACTGTACTCTGGCTGTAGTTTTATATTTAATGGAGACATATGAGATTTATATATCGATCTTGTCAACTACTACATCTTCTGCCAAGAAAGCCATTAATTTAAAGATCTGATGGGTAAGTAGTTTCTTACCCATCAAATACAGTAACTATATCACATCATATTGTAGAATTTCTAGTTCAAGCTATAACTTACATGAAGTCATACACGCAGAGCTGCTCAGTTTTACCTGCCGTCATACAAATCTGTAACAACATGCGATGGATTCCTCTCTGACTCCTCTATGTGCATGCTGTTGCGGTGTCTATACAAAGAGAACACACTCACGAGAAGCTGCTGGTCTGGCAGATCTGCCGCTGAGAAACGTCCTGTTACAAATCGCTGATGTATCGGCCTCCTCCACATCCTGCTGCCAGTGACTGAGACAAAACATACCAAACAAAACAACAGGGTGAGGGATAGCAGCTGTAATGAGAGAGGAACCTTGTATGGATGCATTCACTTAACTCTTTTAAAGTCTGTCATTGTAACACCTCTAAGTATAGCTTCACCAGTATGATGAAGACAACAATCTTCTTTTAAAAGCCTCTTGTTCAAGCACATGACTGGGAGCTTTGCGTGCTTATTTTATGAGTTTGTTTGGGTGCATGCTCACATCGAACACAGAAAAAACACAAGTCCATCTATTACAGTGGCTTAACAAACACATACAGCTTGTGAGGTAAGACAGACAAACAAATTAACAATGAACGTGTAGCAGTAGTGTAGGATTTTGTGGCCGTGTGTGTGATTTCTCACCTGTCAGGTGGAGCCATCCTCACATCCCGACACAGCCGCCCCGTCCAGGCACAGTATGGGTCTCTGGACAACACACACTCTCCACAGCTCAGGTAGTTGGAGCAGTTGGCCACAGGAACCTCCACCAGCCCAGAGTTGGACGACACAAACAACAGACCCTGCAGCAGAGAAAAAACACATGTGAGTCCTTGTGATACAAATTTCTCATCAAAAAGGTTAAAAGGCCGAACAGAACGTCTGCTTTTGGTTACTTATTTCTGATTTCAGAAAGGGAAATCATGTTAAAACAATTACTTAGGACAAACAAAAGAATATAACCTAAACAAAGGACTAACTCTGGCCAGCTGTTCTCTCAGTTGATGCCAGTCAAGTAATTTGTGGTCAAAAACACATGGCAACAATGTTCAAGTGGTTGTTACATGACATGGTCTTAATTTTTATTTATTCCTTTGCATTTTCATCACTTTTCAGACCTTTCCTATCATTGTTTAGAAGTACTTTTACCCAGAAATGCATTTTCACCATGACCGTGTCACTGATACTGACGAACAGCACGCCCCTCTGTTCCCAAAGGCACAGTTTATATTTAGGCCATCTTATCTACCAGTATATTAGATAGACATCATGTGGATCATGTCTGTCTTTCATATCCCTATTTGGAGCTAAGAATATACTCACAAAAAGTATCCTGGACTTTATTAGAATTACATAATCTTAGATAAGGTTGCTGTTTGGCTGCTTCGGCCCGGGGAGAGGCCATTATGTAATAAAGAGAGAAAGGTAATGAAATTTAGCTCCGGGTAAAATGCCAGGGAGGATCAGAAACTCTGTTCCAGACGGTGCTATAACTTACAGGAAAACTCAATGGAACGGCCCCTGTGGAAAGAAAACGTCTGCAGCCAGCTTGTGCTTCGGTAAATCGTGCTCGTCCACATTTTTATTACTTGGAAATGAATTTGAGTATGAAATGAGTAAACATGAGGAAACGTTGAATATAAACTGACACAAACCAGGAGGACAATAATGACTGGAGATGTGTTTTGGGGTGAAAGAGCTGTGACTTACCCTCTGAGGATCCAGTTCGATGTGTTGCACAGGCTGAGGCTCAGGAAACAGAATCATCTCCTCTATGATGTGCATCTTGTCGTTGGCGTTGATGGCCTTATGGAGCTTTCCATCATCTGGAAGACACAGGGGACAAATGGAAGTGACTTATACTGAAGGCAGGGGGCAGTTTAGAGGAGGACACAAGCAACTCCTACTGTTATAAAATCTCAAAAAGCAAAGTTTATGTTTGAAAACAGTGTATACTTTGGACTTTTTTTTTTATTTTCAAGATTAATGGAAAGACCCACAAAAAAAGGAACTGTTTCTGTGCAATGAGCCGTACCTGTTCCGATGAAGAGCACGTCGTAGGCCCTCTCCATGCCTTGGATCTTGTGCACGGCGATCTGTGTGTAGCGTACGCTGCGTTTCAGCAGCAGGGGAGCGCTGCGGATCACGCTGTCCATCAGGAAATGGTCCTTGACAAAGTTAAGCACTTTATCAGGCATGTGCAAGGACGACTGGATACCCATTTGCCTGGCGTGGTTGGTCACACACTGTAGGAGAGTAAATTAAAGATGAAAAAAATGATTCTCTGCTTGTTTGAGTTCGACCTCGTAATACAAACAAACAATGAGACAGGGTATGGTTTTGACCTGCATGTAGCTGTCTCTATCATTAGAAAGTGAATACAGTGGTTACGTACAGGAGCAGGCCAACATAGACATTTATTAACCACGATTTTGAAGTTAATATCTACTACTTTTATGCTGTGAGGCTTTTGTTTTGCTCCAGGGACTTGTGAAGAGTTAAGCAGAACATCCGCGAAACAGTTCTTTTGGAAAATAAAAGAACATCTGCTTTACATCATCCTTGCTTGTTGAACAATCCAGCAAAAAACAGTCCACAGTTACAACTGAAAATATTCTGCTGAAGACTGTATTGTACATCATTTGTAAGCTTGGTAACAAAATAGATATTTGAGATGATAAAAACTAATATAGCTGTTATTTTTCTAGTGTTGAGTGAAGTGACTGAATACAGACTGATGCTACTTGAATGAACAGATCCACAGACTGGACTAAAAGAAGTTGAACTCCACTGTCTGTCACAGGAAATTGCCTGCACCACTCACCGCCCCGGGCCGTGGTTCTGGCACTGGGTGGTTGTAAGTGTACCACTGCTGTGTCTCCCTGTTGACCTCTCTGTAGCGCCCGCTGAAGGCTCGTTCCACCTGTGCCATGGTGAATGCACACACTGCTGAGCTGCCTGATGCGCCTTTATACCTGTGAACACATGAAAAATCTATATGTAACCCCCGTTTACCTTTTTTTTTTTTCACCCAATCCATCCTTTCTGTGTTTGTTGTCACTTAATTCAGGAGACAGGAGCAGCAACTTCTGACCTGAGAACAGTTGTAGAGTGGGCACTTGACTGATTTCCATATTAAAACCTTTATTTTGTTGACACATTAATTAGACATTAAGGTTGTATGAACTTGTGTTAGTGTTTAAGCTCATTCCAGCTGCTCTAAATTCAGCAGAGCCAAGTAAGAAAAGGCAGCTTGCCAAACTTGAGTGCAGAAATTAAACAGAAACTGGCTCAAGATGGTGTGTGTGAGCTGTGTCGATTCAAGTGTCTGCGTGTTTGAGCATAAATATAAACTGTAACAGCGCCATAAATCAGATTCATCAAAGTGTCTGTACGTCACTGATGAGTGATCAGAACAAACCCCTCCATTTGTGTCTTACCACTGGGAGGTGAAGACGCCGTAGAAGACGGTGCTCTCCCAGCTGTCTCCCATAGGCTTCAGGACGAACATGTCCTGGATGATGTTGAAGGGGAAACCGTCATCAGGGAGGGAACACAGGAGCTGGGCCTTCAGGAAGGTCGTCCATTTCTTCTGCAGCACACGCTCACCGCCTTTATCTCCCTGTAAACAGTTCAAGTATGATATTTTATATTACAGAGGACTTTATGTCTTATTTAACCATAATTTATTGACACCCTGTTTACAGTTATACCGAAAAAAGAACAGAGTGGAACATATCCACAACAGGGTGAATGAGTTAGACCCTGGCTGAGGTCTGTCCCCAATTTCGCTCACTGTTGCAGCTGAGTGTCATTAGAGCAGACATGAACAACGACTCTGTAAAGAATATACGATTATGATATATAGAATATAAGATTGCAACCAATTTAGACCTGGGCTACAAATTATCTTAAACATCCCCTCCAAACATGTTTTAAATAATTTAAAATGCTCTCCAAATAATAATAATACTACACTACAAAAACAACCTCAGTCTCAATTAATATGCAAATAGTTTCAATTTCCAAAGTTTCACTGCTGAACAAAAGATTCCTCCTACTTTTACTTTCAGTGTATGAACACTGTGGGCCTCAAGTCGCGCTCTGGACCATTACTGGCTTCAAAACTAGTTCTGATGTCACAAAATCATGCCTGACGTACAGGTGTTAAACACAGATTTTCAAAGATGGTTTCTTTTATAAAACTGGGCTGTCAATGCAGTAGGAAGATTTGAATACTTTTGAAAAAGGTGCTACATGACCATAGAAAACAGAGTGCTTTTGCTCAAGAGGAAGAAAACCTACTACTACCAGAATGCACCGTGACACATGGACCAATCAACGCTCCCCGTGGTGGGTGATGTAATGATAGCTTAGCTATTACTCCGCATGAAACAATATGGCTGCCAGCTGGTAACAAACTTTCTCAAATAACAGTTGGACAGTAAGCTTAAACATGTTTCTGACAACATTTTAGACCAAAACTAAGCAACACAGTATAATATTGGTTCATATTCGATCAGTACTGCCAAGCTTTATCATTTGATCCCAATTTTTTCAGCCGTTTTCTGTTTTACAAGACAGAAAACAGTATGGCGCCCACCTCCTGTTCACAAACTCTTGTATTAAAGCCAAGCAACAACCTCCAGGGCGGAAAAATGAAGCCAACGCGGTCATGTAAAAAACAGGGCCACATGAGGCTGGCTCCAGAAGCCAGTCAATCCCCATTGACCCCCATGTGAAAATGCTCAACTTTACAGCAGAAATAAACATGTTGACAGCCTGGTACAAAACCATTTTGGTCTCTGTAGCTAATTTCAACATTCATGACAACTGTTCTGGGGGTGAATTCTTATATAACTCACTCGTTTTATTAAGGCTCAAAGTTACACATAATTAAGTGCGGGCCGCTTTGAGTGACAGGCTGTTTGCCGATAGTGTCCTTGGCCTCTCAGTCAGATCCACCCATCGCTTCTCCACAGCACCAGCCTCATGCCCAAATATGGTCACCTTTGGCTCCAAAAAAATTAAGATGGCGACACCCGATATGCCAAACTTGAGGCTTCAAAATGGGAGCCCACAAACCAATGGGGGACCTCACGGTGGCTACATCCATTATTTTATACAGCCTATGATTACAGATTATAAATAGGTCATAAAGTAACAGAGCCTTGGTTCATATTTGATTAGCACTGCCTAGTTTTACTGTTTGATTGGAGTTCGACTGGAGTTCTTGATCTTGTATACTCTTTGTGTCTGTGGTGGTAGGTATACAAAAATGTGGAAATAAAATCTGTACTTCAAGCAACAACCCTAGAGCCTGTGAAATTTGAAGCGGTAGAGGAGCAGGGAGATCTGAGCGCTGGTAAAATGGAGGGAAGTTTACCATAGTTTATTTACACACACTACAAATATTATTGTGGTACAAAGATGGTAGAAAATAATCAAAGTATCCCTTAAGGTAAGCACAGAGAAACTTTCTTCCTTCAGCAGATTCACTCTAAAAGACCTTTAGTGTCAAACTCTGCTCGTAAATCATTCTGCACAGTGAAGCTGAAACTTCCATGAGAAGTAACAACAAGCAAAACACTTTTTGGAGTTGAGGGGAATTTAAAAATACTGCACATATTAGCTGTTAGAAAGGTTAGAAAAGACCTGCACTACTTTGACTCCTTTTACTGTATTAGAGCTGCGATCCCTTCTCTTTGCTTCAGAGGGTGCTGTTGAGGTCAAATAAGGGAATCTGACTGTGGTTACTGTGACTTTTAAGTTGCTTTTTTTAGGTTAATAAACTGAACAAATAATCACAACCAACCAGGATTTTAATGCTCTGCTTTAGTTCCAAGTATTTAAATCCTTTTCTTGTGGTGCAGCATATGTGCTGCATCTATACTAAACTACAAAGAGGATATTTTGACAATAAAATGTGGGTAACAAAACAGTTCACATAAAAGATGCCTTAGCAGAAAACATTGGCTGCTCTTTGAAGGACTGGAGATGGTGAAATGGAAAATAAACAATGGTTACTTATTAATTATAGCTTTGAAATCAACATCAGTGGTTCATGCCTCACTTCTCCTCTGAGATAGAGAAGAGACATCCACTCCTTTTGAGCTGTCACTAAATATTCACATAAACAGTTATCAGACAACTTTGCTAGGACTAGCAATTATCAAAAAGCTTGTAAACACACACCAAAAGAAACTCCTCCTAAATACAGCTAGCAAGCTGGAAAACACAGGAGGAGCCGGATGAGGAGGAGGAGTAGGAGGAATAGCACGACCAAAACAAGAGGTCTCGCCCAAT
>JAPZEB010000001.1:27808290-27823491 GCA_029783705.1 Chaetodon striatus
GAAGGAAATCACCTGTTGATTTATATATTGAACTATTAATATTGTAACAGAATCTGAATCTCACTCTGAGTTATTGTTGTTGTTCACAAACTGAAGAAATGAGAGATCATATTAATTTTCACTGAATATTTGAGGGTGAACTGTAAAACTATATTTCTTATTTTGTTGCAATTCTATTTTCTTAAATGAATCATTTTTCTTTTTTACTAATTTGTCATATCGTCAAGAATATCCTTTTTGTAAAAATGCTCTCACGTATCTTGATATTATTTAAGGGCCATATTGCCCACCTCCAACTTCAGCTCTCTTGACTTTTAAGAGTCCAGTCACCAACAGCCAAACAGAGCTGGTTTTGAGAGGAGGTAATGGTGGTAATGGTTGATCCACAGGAGGAGAACGCTGGGAGGAGAGAGGATGGGGAACGGTTTGATAGGATTCATCCAAAATTAAGGTTATCTTCTCACTAATAGGTAAATCTTAGTAAGTTATTCAAACTATTTCACTTGTTCATAGTTGAACTAGTCTGAAGTTGGCACATTTTTATGGAGTTTACAGTAATATCTTTATATACAACACTTCTCTGTGAGCGGCCGCTGCTCATTTAAAACAACAATCCCCTCCACACTTTGCTGTTTCTCACAGGAGATTGTATTTTCATGCCTTGCTTGCTGTTCAGTAAATTACTTGCTCACTTGGATGGTTGGTTTAGGAATTTGCACTTTACCACATGTGCGATTTTGCGCGGCTCCTTCCAGAAGAGAAATTCAGTGGAAAGCTGTTAGCGAGCACATCTTCAGAGGGAAGAAGGAGCTATTCAGAGGAAGATTAACTTTTGGCTCAATTTTCTCTGGCCTCAGACAATTTCTCCATCATGCTCCAGTAGCCGTACCCCCCACCTGTAAATACTGCTCAATTGACCACTTTGTTCATCGGCGGGACAAAAATGGGACGACTGTTGCAACAACTGTTTGTTTGAAGCTGGTACGCGAGAGGAGAGGAGAGGTGTGGATGAAAAAGCCGGAGAGGAGGAAGGAAGCGGGGCGGAGGGGAGATGAAAGCAGGAGAGAGATGAGACTGACACTTTGGTGAATGACCTCGCTTCTCATGAAACAAATATTTCCTCTTTTCTCTGTTTGTTATGTTTGATAAATGAAAAGAGAAAGGCAAACAGACAGAAGAATTGGACTCCAAAGAACGTGTGAAGTGACCTTGTCTGAGTTTCAGACGGCCTTTTTTCTGCTTGTTGTACTGTAACAGGAATGAAAGACCTCGGTTATAGGAAACTTTCTAGCCAGCACGTCGTCCATGATGTCACATTGACGTGATGGAAGGTTGTTCTTTTCTCCTGTACGACAAAAGCCTCTTAAAGAAACAACACAAGGATGAATTCAGACTTTACCTACGCACACAGATAAGCACAATGCTGCCCTCTCCAGGGACGATAGCTGTGGTTGTCTGGTCAACAGCTAGTCCATGACACCAGGGATCCGGACCCCAGGGGCCCGGTCCCTGCCTGCCGCCCGGCACACCATGCACTGTACCCTGATTCCTGTCCCTGCGAGTGGTTGGCCCACAGGGCGACAGCTCCATGTTGTTTATTTGGGATGAGCCCAACCGGGCCCCGTGGCTCAAAGCCCGGCCACCAAATGCTCACTGGCAAGGTCAAGTCCAGGTGTGGCTCCAAGGGGGGCCTTCGTGTCCCCATACTGGGCAAGGTGATCAGAATCCATGCATACCGTTTCATCCAGGTCTTCTTGAAGAAGAAGCAACAGCTCTACTCCATCAGGAGGGAGCTCAGAGTAGAGGTCAGTTGCGGGGGTTTGGGCATCTGATCAGGATCCTCCTGTTAGAGGAGTTACAGGCACTTTCCACTGGTAGGAGGCCCTGGGGCAGACCCAGAACACACTGGAGGGATTACATATCTCATCTGGCCTGGGAACACCTCAGGGTCCCCCAGGAGGAGCTGGAAAGTGATGCTGGGGAAAGGGGCTGAGTGCCATCTACTTCCATTATATTTGAGAGAAGGCAGACATCTCTACGACCGATATCTCCAACAATCAGCAACTCACCAAAACAACCTAAACTGATAAATTGCACTGCACGTGAGAGGAAAAAAATATATTTTTGACTTGGGGATGAACCGTCTCTTTAAAGAGTATAGACTTGTTAGCATGGTTTATCAAGATAAAAAGATATGAAACAGGAAAAGGAAAGGTGGAGTTACTAACATTAATAACGGCTGCATTCCTTTAGGTGAGCCACTTCCAGGGCTCTGGTTTGGTGCGTGCTTACTCACTGACATTGCTCACTGTGACACTTAATTGAATGGAGCCATTCTTAATGGTATTATATACACCTGCGCTTTTTCTTCTTTGGCATGTTAAAACGTAGCTTCCGCCATTAAAGGGGCCTACGGGCAACTATTTCTTTGGTGGCTGAGATAATGCCATACTTCTACTGCTTCAATGCCAAATGGGTCTATTATTCAAATGTTTATTCCTGTAGTGTTCAGCTGGATGTCATGATACAGATCACAATATCAATGTGTTATTGTATATCTACAGTAAATGGGCAGGTTAAGGAAAAAAGGCCTTCCAAAAATGCCATTAGCAGTATCTGTTCACAAAATAGCTAGAATTCAGTGTCAGAGTATGTGGAGGTGGAAACTTTTTTATGTACCGTGGCACATAGCAGTGCTGTGTGAAAAGGATGAGAGTGCTGCCTGTTGAATTGTGTACTAAAAGGCCAAGATCTTAATGGACGGGGGGTCTGTAATAGGCTTCTAGTCTTTTGTACACTGCCTCATGGGAGGTGTGGCTTAGTGCACTCATGGACTTCCTACCACTCTCCCTCTACTCATCATCATTTCTCTCTCATACACATCAGGCCATTCAATTTCTCTCAGACAGAAAGCTATAACCTCTCACACAATGATCACTTCATCCTGTGTGTAATCAGCCCTTCCAAATGGAACAAGGGATGGACAGAAAAAAGGAGAGAGGGATGAAAGAAAGTGAAGGATGATGGGAAACGAAAGAAGAAGGAGGCGGTGAGTCAAAGGGAGGGGTTCATTACCGCATAGATTGAAACCTGTGCGGAGAAATATTAGATTAGTGTAGGTCAGGTCAGGCACATTACAGATGCTGCACTCGTCCTTTCCCTCCCTCCATTTCAATTGGTGATTCAGCTAAGTGGACACACCAACTATTTATGGTCCCTTACATAAATTGATGGCCATAAAGTTGGCTCAACTCCACTTCATTATACAGAACACCATTTACAGTAGCTACCATGGGCCATGTCCTCTTCAGTGCTAATGCAGTGACAAGTAAACACACAGTACTTTTTGAGCGAACAAAGAACATCAGCATATGGTGTTTAGCTTTAAAAAAAAAAAAAAATCATCCCTGCCTCCCTCGCTGTTTTCACACTTCCAGCAAAGAGCCTAACAACTGCCTTTAACTCGCGCAGGTGAAATACACAGCAGATGGTGTTGATAAAATGTAAGAACAGAGCCTGTAGTTTAACATCTCTATTCCGCTGCCATCAATTCACTGAGCAGTCGTGTTTCTCTCCCAAGGTGCGACACAACAACACCAAAAACTAATTGTCCCTCGTCCCCTGGCAATTATTGGGATGTAAGGAAAACAAAATGCTTGGCTGGATTGATGGAGTAATCAATGAGTGTGTAACTATGGCAACAGGCTGTCAGGACTTAATTGGATATTTCTGGCTCTCGGAGTTGGATTGATCGAGACTGGGGAACGCCCCGAGATCCTAATTTAGTTGGCCAAATACTGCTGTGTTTAAACTAAGGAGCAGTGAAAGGTTGTACGGATCAATTTAGCTCGTTGTCCTTTGTAACTACATGGAAACAAGACAGAGAGTCTGTAACCATGAGCAACTCTGTCAAACTTTACCTAAGCCCCAGCTGGACAAAAGACCCGTTAACACCAACTAACATTTGGCTTTTGTGTTGGTGGGAAAGGACACTAATTGGCATTCATTCTTGGACCACCACAAAGTCCGTCTGTCTTTGTCCAAGAAGCGCTCACACATTGTTCAAAATTAGTCTGCACCTAGTTTGAGAGAGAGACTCGATAAGTAACAGATATAAAAGAAGAAGCAACCACCTAAACATTTTCACTGGCTTCCATGCTGCTTTACACTGTATATTATTTTAGCATGGTTTACAAAAATTACATATATGTGCTAATTTTGTGGAAAAGGGGTTAGGCTGCTAACATCAGCATGCTAACGTGCCCACAATAACAATGCTGCCATGCTGATGTTAAGCAGGTGATGTCTTTATGTCCACTATCTTGGTTTAGCAAGTTAACATGCTAACGTTGGCTGATAAGTACTAAACACAGAATACAGCTAAGGCTGATGGGAATGATATTAGTTTTGTAGGTATTTAAAAATAAACCAAAGCTATTACAGCTCATCTTGAGGGGGGCATAAGTGTGTAAAGCAAAGTTCATGGCAAACAATTGTTGACACGCTCAAAAATTCACAAATGTGAACCTTAAGTGGCACAAAAGTAGTCAATGCGATAAAACTTAATGGAACCATACATTTCTGCCCACAGTCGCGTGCCAATTTACATGGTAGATGTTGAGATATTTCACTGGATGAGTGTAAAGTGACCTGCAGGTGGCGCTAGATAAAAAGTCAGGGGATCACCAAAATCACTAGGAGCCTGTTTATAACTGGAATTAACATGCATGTCAGTGGTCCGCACAGACACCTGTGTCTATTGTGTTGTGTCGGTACAGCTGGACATATCACTGCCAGCAGAATTCGATACGTCTCCTTTCAGAGGGCAAAACAATGGAAAATCACCAACACTTTGTCCATCTGGTCATAAAATGGGAAAGCTATAGAGTGTTAGAGCATTGTCACCAAAACAATCACCACGCCCTGCACTGATGATGCTGGGGATGCATCATGACGCATTTGCGTTTACACTACAAAATATGTCTGGTTGAATGCTTACCAGATCACCTTGCCAAGTGGTTTGAGTGATAAGATCACAATGCATGTTGGTGTTCATTCACGCTTGTTTTTAGCACCGTTGACCTGTGATTGAATCACAAAGGCGCATGTTATTTCTAGGCTCTAGACAGGCTCTAAGATTTCTCCTGTGAAAATCATAACTGTCTTTACAAAAATTTCTGGCAATCTTTTCAAAAGTTTTCAAGATATTTCAGCATGGACCAAAGTGGTGGACCCACCTGACTGATCAACACTGTTATCTATCCATCCATTTTCTAACCTCTTTCTGCTTTCTAACCTCTTGAGGGTCGCGGGGGAGCTGGAGCCTATCCCAGTTGACACCCTGGTACACCCTGTACAGGTTGCCAGACTACCACAGGGCTGACACATAGAGACAGACAACCATTCACACTCACATTCACACCTACGGACAAGTTTGAGTCACCAATTGACCTGCATGTCTTTGGACTGTGGGAGGAAGCCGGAGTACCCAGAGAAAACCCATGATGACAACATGCAAACTCTGCACAGAAGGGCGCCCGCACCGAGGACTGACAGTGCTAACCACCACACCACCGTGCCACTCTCAACATTGTTATCCCTAGAGCAATTTAGCCAGCATGGCTGATGTAATGTTGCAGTTAACATGTTGTACAGTTTCCTAAAACATTGTGCAGTATAAACTGTTATAGGTGTGCTGTGTGGTTTACCCAGAAACTCTGACACAACCTCACAGCTCTATCAAGGTCTTTGAATTGTCTCATCAGCCATTCAACAAGAAGAGTTCAGCCACTTGTGGTGAACAGTGTCAGGAACACTTTACTACAGAAAGAATCTGTTTGCCAAGTGTAGTCTTTATACTGTAGCACTTTCTTTCCGTCTGGCTCAGACAATGCCCTATGAAAGCAGCAGGTATGGATTAGATATGTGGGCAGACTCAGTCCTCACAGGAAAGACGAAGGATTCCTTAAAGTTGAAACTACACAGGGTCATCTGTTTTTTCAAAACAGCAAAAAATGATACAACAAATACACATACAATGAAATAGTATCATCTTTTGGCAGTTTTCAACCCAGACTGGTAACTTTGAATTAAGTCATCTAGCTGGAGGATGTCTGCTTATATTGGATCAGTGTATGGCCTGAAGCGGTGGCTGTGTTCCAGTGTCTGCTCTGACGTGAAATGAGGAGGAGCAGATTGTTTCTGTGTGTTTCCTTGGGCTCTGGGCACTGTGCTAGGAGAGATAAACTGGATCTGGTGTCACAAACACACTAGAATTTGCATTTTTTGTTTGTATCGTAAACAAAAAAATTAACAGCTTTTAATGGTCATGTTGAGAAACTAGAAGAAGCCAAAAACAAACTTCTATTCTCTCCCAAGAAGCAGATTTGACACAAGGGGATCACACTTACCTTCAGGGCTCGGGAGCGGTTAGCCAGCAGTTTCTCTATATTCCCAGCAGCTGTCACCACCAGTTCCCTTGCATTGTTGGTTTCCACGCTGAAGTGAGGTCTGTGTTTTTTATATATCTGAGACAATCAGAGGAAAGAAATCAGGGGTCAGAGATGATAAGAACATTAACTGAAGAAACCTATACGTCCTTGATGTCAAGTCTTATTCAGTAAGTGGGAGTTCAGACTGAAAACATGCCTGAATTAAAAAAAGGCCATGGGCTGTTTTGGTGGAGCATTTGATTTTTCAGGCACTAATAAGACAATTTAATACAACCCAGGAAGGCCAATTAGAGTGAGAGATTTATGAGTTTAAGGGCTTATCAGTCATCAAAATGCTGCACGGCAGTTCATGGTTGGCACCTTGACCCTTAACCCACCAGGGAACACTATACAACTACATGTCTTTAATTAGGCCATTCACTGGTTCCTTCGAGTTACATCAAAAATTAAGCCCAAAACTGAGCATAGCATTAGTTCAGGCAGGACGCGATGTCAGGCTCAACTCACATACCAGCTACATCAGCTAAGCTCAAACAGCCCAATCAATTGATGGAGCAGCTGACTGATGGAAGGGAGTCAGCTGATAGATCACATGATTCCTTTCTGTGCAACCAATTGGTGAATCTCATTTAGGGCGTCCTATTGAAACTGCTCTGGCCTGCCTACTGTTGCTGCTTCCTCTGCAAGCTGCTTTGCAACCCGCCTCCACCCCAGCTCCTCCTTTTGTGTCTGACTTATCAATGTCAATTCTGTTTGTCATTGATGCTGCTCTGTTCTGTTCCTGGGGGTCTTTGCTGCTGCTCTCCCTGCCTTAGGGCTTTACATGTAAGCGTGAGGAAGGGCAGAGAGGTGTGCTCTCTTCACCATAGGCTTTCTGCATAGGCCTAAGACAGGCGGAGAAGCCCCAAAATAGCCATATTGCAAAATATAATACTGCAAATGGAAATAAACTTTTCTTTGACAGAAGTGGTCCTGAGTGAAATAAAGTTTTTAAGTAGGAGGAGGAGCACTTTAAGTTAAGTTAGTTAGTTAGCAAATTTGTTAGCTCAGATCAGTCGCTAATTGGACAGTGAATTTATTCAAAAAAGTGTTTTCCCATTACCTGCTGTCTCATAACTGTATGTAAACCATGTTTTTTTGTGGACCAGTTTTCACTCTGACAAAGGAGATGAAATAAATAGTGCAGCACAGCTAATAATGTGGCTTCCTCTATTTTGGACTCTCCATCTTTTTGTTCCCTCAAGGTCAGTATTGTCAAGACGGCTTGATACTAGTCAGTGGTGCAAATTTGTGTGTCAAAGATGAACTCTGTGTGATACTGCCATATATTATTTTACCACAACATGTCACCATTTAAAGCCCTTGTGTGTGCAGGCCTTTAGGGATTTCTGACCAAAGACAAGTTCATTAGTGTGATACTACAGGGGTGGCAGCAGGGCTTTGCTTGAAAGATAACAAGCAGGATGGTTCAGCAGTGCAATGGGTTAATGCAACACTTAAGCAGTTACCGTACTATAAAGTACGTGAGGAAATCTCAGAGGGAAAACAAACTAAAAAGGTGAGTTGGAATGATTGATGATTGTTCTCTATTTACCATATTTCTGGCGCACTTGCTGTTATACCAGCCTTTTAGAAGTGCTGCCACTCACACTTCTCCTGCCAATATCATTTTATGAGGTATTGGATATTTTCACACACACAAACCTTCACCGAATGATTCACGCCGCTGTTTCAAGTTAAGGCAGATTTTGGCAATAATCAGTAACTGGCTAAAGAATGGCCTCCTTTTATGTCTTTGTCCTCTCATCTCCCACGTAGGAATTGCTGACTGGGAATGCTCCATCCATCTTCTGTGAGATGGGCTGTCAAAGATCAGAAAAGTGCCTCATTTGAGCTAATTTCAAGGTATTTGTCGGGCAATGCAGTTGGAATTTTACCAAAGAAGTAAACTCACAGCAGTGGTTATTATCAAAGTTTACCATCATGTGTCTATTCAGGAGTAATATGGCAGATTTCTTTTTCCAGCTCAACTTAGTGCCTTGAGAAGATGAAGCGATAATGCAACAAGAATTACTCCTTTTTTTTTACATAGCTTACGTCAACATGCCCAGTTGTTCTAAATAGGTTTGACCTTTTATTTGTCACAAGCCATTAGAGATCTTCTTGACTCACTAAATGAAATGTGACAAAGGCTAATGGACCTGTGCCCACATATGAGTGATTGTGACTCATATAGGTTACATGTTGCTCTTAACATGTATACTGGCTAGACTTGTTCCTGTTTATTGGAGAAACTACTGTGAAAGACTGAAAGTGACATTAATATATTTTACATGTGTTAACACATCCATTCAGTCCAGACAAATGCAGTGTGAAATCTGTCGGAGTGTGAGAATTATGGAGCCAGGATATTGGATCAAATGCGCAGGATTCATGGCGATTCAGTGATTGGTTTAGTCTCCAAAAGTGTGTCACATTTTCACTTTAATTGAAAGATAAAGCAGCACCCTGAGGCTGTTTACGTTACTTTAAAGTATGCTCATATCTTGCCCATTCTGGCCTGTTATGTGTAAGTTCCAGTGAAGCTGTATCTTCCGCGTCTTACAAAAACAAAACCATGCCCGGTTGGGAAGGGGCCACATCTAAAGTCAACATGGTGGCAGGGTTCCCAGGCTTGGGAAACTAAGCACTAATTAAGACCGCTGACATGAGAATGGCAGGCCAAACTGCAATGGATGGTCTATCAGTATGCCATGTGCACATTCAGTGTTCCGCTGGCTGTATTACACAGCATAGATTTGTTGCCACATTGCTTAACTTGTGTTTCATTTATTTATGGAAAAAATGTTGGCAGTGGTAACTTGACTAAACAAAAAAACAGTTAATGTAAGACGGGTCCATATCCTGCGGATATGAAAGTACAGTATGTGCAGATATTAAAATGTTGAAAGGCCTTTTTCATGGCAGACACATAGTTGGAAAAACATGGGTGTCACTAAAAGCATTAACACTGACTCTATTCTGTTATCGTGTCCCAGTAAGCCATGACAGTGAGCCGGCATGCACACGACTGTAGCAGACAAATGAATTTCAGCCATTATTCATTTTATTATTTACACCTGGGCTTTTACTACTGTGATATGTCACATTGTCCTGTCTGAAAAAACCTCTCCAAAATATACTTGGCAGTTTGTAGGATATCAGACAGATTCCGTAATATTAACATTTGTACAATAAAATGTCTTTCCCTCAAAAACCCCTCCTTCTCCTACAGGCTAATGGATATTTAGGTCCAAGGTTCAGTGGTTCTGCAGCTGAGGTAGCTGTGGGTGTGTCTCTCAGTCAAGGCACAGCTGGATCAATAAGAACTGTTAATGGATACAGCATTTCCCGCACACATTGTGAGACGTTTTCAGTGGGTGTTGGTCTCTGCCAGGGTTGTCCCTTGGCACCGATTTGGTTTGTGATATTCATGGACAGGATCTAAAGACGCAGCTGAGGAGAGGAGGGAGTCCAGTGTTTGGACCTCAGAATTGAGTCTCTGCTCTTTGCAGATGATGTGGTTCTGTTGGCTTCATCAGACCGTGACTCCCAGAACGCTCGGGGGTTGTTTGCAGCCAAGTGTGAAGTGGTCGGGATGAGACTCAGTATCTTGAAGTCTGAGGCAATGGTTCTCTGCCAGAAAGAAGTAGATTGGCCCCTATGGGTTGGGAAAGCGTTTCTGCCCCAAGAAAAGGAGTTCTAGTATCTCAGGGTCTTGTTCACAAGTTTGGATAAAATGGAGCATGAGATGGGCAGGCAGTTTATGAGGCAGTTGTGATGAAGAGGGAGCTAAGACAGAGGGTCAAGGCTCTCGCATTACCAGTCCATCTACATTCCAAACCATACCTATGGTCATGAGCTTTGGGTAGTGAACAAGAGAATGAGATCGCAGATCCAAGTTGCTGAAATGAGTTTTCTTCCACAGGGTGGCTGAGCTCAGCCTTAGGGAAAGAGTGAGGATATGTTCCTTCGCGTCGAAAGGGGCCAGTTGAGGTGGTCGGGCATCTGATCAGGATGCCTCCTGGGCATCTCCCTTTAAATGTTTTCTAGGCATGTCCAACTGGTAGAAGGCCCCAGGGCAGACTGAGAACATGCTGGAGGGATTATATATCTCCTCTGTCCTGGGAATGCCTCAGGATTCACCATGAGTAGCTGGAAAACACTACTGGGAGAAGGACCTCTGGAGTATTTCGCTCAACCTGCTGCCCCTACAACCTGGCCCTGGGTGAGCAGATGAAAATATATGTGTATATGACCTTGTGAAGATGTTTGGCACAGGAAAAACCTGGTATTAAACCAAGTGGATAGATGTTTTTGATATATGAACTCACAAGTGCTACATGAAATGATCACATCTAAATGTAGCATGTAATATATAATGTATGAGTACTTAAATCCAAAAGCAAGGGAGCAGTTTTCTTTTATTTAACATCATTTGTGGGGGTATTTTGCTTTTTATTTGATATTTGAAAGTGGATAGAGACAGGACTTGTGGGGAGTAAATGGGAAGACATGCAACATAGGTACCCAGCTGGAATTTAACAAGGATGTTACAATTACACGGTACACAGATCACTCGGCCAGGTTAAACAGCCAGACAGAACCTGCTGTTGGGAAAATGTAACTACATTTTCAGACATGATTCAGCCCTCTAAAAGTGATGGTAAAAATCACAATATTCTTTGTTTTTAAAAAAAAAATCCTTTTCATCAGGTAGTGGATGCTCTATTGTTTACAGCCATAGACATGAGATAACTTGTATTAACTATAAATTTCCAATAAGTCTAATTTTTCCCTCCAATGGTTTATATATAAAGGAAAGAGGCAGAACAACACTTCAGCCATGACACATGCTCATACAGACACATCAGTTCATCAGCAGATGTATCTATCAGTTGGTTTTAGATAAATAAAATGAGAAGAAATGAAACCATGTAAAGATTTGTATTTTCATGTAAGAGTCACTTTAAATTCTTATAAGCTGTATTTTACTTTTTTAGGAATAACCGCATATAATTTCAAGTGTGCTCATTTTCAGTGCGCTGGAGACCATGTATCTAATAAAGCAGACATGAGAAATAGATCAAAGTACCCATTCACCCTGGTCTGGATACCGGAAAATGCTCTGTGTCCGCCTCTGAGGTACATTCCCAGATATTGGGCTCTTCAATTTCAGACACTGCCTAAGCAGCACTATTTATGGTTTAATTTAGTTTGGTTTAAAAAAAGAAGGAACTTCTCTTTTTCTCCCTCCAAAGGGAGTGTGGAGTATCTTAATGCACAAAGGTGTCCCCTGGCGTTTCCAGTTATCCCTATCAGTCCAGACCCCCTCTTCTTTCACCACCATGCCTGCACTGTTCCCTGTTGCCTTGGCAACCCTACGGCCAGGCCGCTCTCTCTCTCTGGATACACAGGGACTTCTGTTCTTGCCCCCAAGCAGCTGAAGAAGGACTCACTAAGGTTGTGCAGAGAAAAAGGTACATGCTTGTCCTTTTCTTCTCTCCCCAATGAGACACGTGCATGACCACAAACAGGCAAATAGCTTTACTCAAACTGAATAAAGCCTGAACAAATACTATATGTGGTGCTGAAAACCGCGCTGCACGTATATTCTGAAAACCGGAACATAAAGGTCAAATGCTGTTGAGCCTCGATGCTGTGACTTTTTGGTCAGAAAGTTGCAATGTGCTCCAGCTGAAAGGGAGTGCTGAACATGAATACAGTGATGTGCTGTGTCACAATATTGTCCAACACGATACAGCATGAGCACAAACATTGTGTTTCTGATGCTTTCATCCACTGTCTCATCCATTCAGCTTCAGCTCATTGTACAGGACAAAAGTGTCCAGCTCTAAATAGTTTTACATTTTGGGAAAGAAGCTTATTTGCTTTCTTTCAGAGAGTTAGATGAGAAGATTGATAACACTCTCATTCTTGACAGTGATGTCAATGTTCTCATCCATTTCTTGAAAAGAAAGTGCAAGCCAGTGCATAAGCAGTACAACTGCCAGAAACCATGGAAATGTAGCATTTTTATGTTATTATATAGTGCATACATTGACACTTTATGTTTCTGTGGTTGATGTGTCATTTAATTTAGGCTAAAAAATCACAAAATGACCTTTTGGCTTAAAACACCCGCTTTAGGTGGCACAATAATAGCTGGATATGCCACTGATGTGTTGTAAAAATCATCCAGTTTTGGTGCCACAATTGCAGCTGGAAATGTGATGTCTTGCCAAAAAACAACCTAATCGTTGTTGCACTGCTGCTACAGTGGTCTGTAGTGTTTTGTGGTTTGGCAGCCACTTAGCCAAGGTGTCACACTCTAAATAAAGCATGCACCTTAAGTTAATTCTGTACTATTGGCATTTCAGTTCTTTAATCTTAAAGGTGCACTGATATAATTTGTCTTTCTTTGAGTTACCATGACCCCGATCCAAGGGACCTCTGGCCCAAGCCATGTAAAAGACTGACTGATGCAGTGGACAGTGTCAAATGCCTACCCAGGGTCCCTAGACTGTAAAAACTCTCTCAGTTCTGTTGTAGTTCAGTTTGCTGTGTTTTGAGTTTACTTCTGTTCTGTTGACATCTTTTAGTGTCATATTTAGTTAGTAATTATGTTTGCTTTTGTCATTTCTCATTTGTTGGGACAATAAAAAACATTTTTTCTTTATCAAAATACCTGTGTACTGCTGCTCGGTCCCTTAAATAACATCAGTCTGATGCCAATTGCTCTGCTCTTTGAAGGTAAGCAAATAAATTTCCAAACAAACCGTTCCGCTGGCAAAATTGTGTCCTTCCTCAGAAGTGACATTAGAAAAGATCAGCACAGATTGCTTTGTCTAAAGACACAACAGTTTTCTGAGCACTATAACATCAAAACAATTAATCTGGAGCAGAAGAGATGTAAGCCTGAAGTGGAGGGCAGTTGTTGTCGTTCGGAGTCCCATGTCCCATTTCACCATAACATCAGCACCATACAGTGCAATGTGTATAGGCCGAGGGGCCTTTTCCCATGCTCCGATTCGAGTGATTTAATGAAGTGTCAAGAGAATGGTTATCACTTTGTCTCCTCAGCTGTAACTCATCAGCTTTAATTGCCTGGTTTTGTCTTGAAGGAACTTTTACTCGTTGGTGTGTGTATGTTTTGTCTCCCCTTTGGCGGAACAAATTGTTCTGTTCTTAACAAGATCTTCCAGTTTCATAGACTGTCTGGTCAAGGGCCTCTCAGAGCTTAGGGGAACAAGGAATAAAAGAGGCAGGTGCGGCCTGAAGTTCATGCTACCTTTTCAGGAACAATACACAAACACTGAAGGGTTTATCCTGGCATGTTACTGGTTTATTAAACCTGTTCTGAGCTGGTTTATGCAAATACTTTGTACAAATAGTTGGCATTTATCAGCTTCCACGTACAGCGAGACTCAAAACAGATGCTTCTTTTAATGATTGAGTGTGTGCAAGGGATAGAGAGGAACAGGATGTCTCTCGGCCTTAAACCATCACTTAACCTTGTTTCATGAGGCAGCTGAGGAGGAAAAGAAAAGGGACAAATATGGAGTTTTCTTGGAGAGATCCCTGACTGTGACCGCCCGGGGTGACAGACAGATAGATCTTCTGGAACAGCTTGTTTTGTTGACACTGGCAATGAGAGACACAAATCACTCGAGTAACCTAACGAGATAATTACTCAATCACAAATGCAAACAATGACTGAAGTAAAAGCTTTAAGAGAACAAGCTAATCTGTCCCCTCCTGACCTCTTTCATCTGCTTCCATCAGCCTGACAGATCTTTCACAACAACAGAGAACTCCCAAGCTCTCAAACCTTATATGGGATTCTGAGATCTGATCCTTGTATGTTATTATCTAGTTGATTGCCTTTAAGCCCAGTAATGCACTGATTGTTCTCTTTTGTGCAGCACAATAAAAATGTAAAACCACAGATCAGGGTGTCAAACTCATTTTTAGTTTATGGGCAGCATACAGCCCAGTTTGATTTCAAGTGAACTGCACCAGTATAACCATTGCATAATAACAACACCTCCAAATTTCCCCCTTGTCTTTCAGCGCAAAGACGTACATTCTGAAATGTTCATCTCATCACAAAACAGATGACAAACAGCCTGAGATGTCTTAAGAAAAATAAGTACAATTTAAACATTATGTCTCAGTTTTTCCATTTCCAGTCCGTAAACTACTTGCTGTCACTACATGGTATAATTTTCCGCACACAGTAAAGGAGAAGTTGATCTTGTAGCCCATCACCACTTGGACCTTGTCCACACTACTGGGCATCATCCAGTGGGCTGGAATGTCAGTGATTGCCTCGGCCCCCTGTATCTGCACTGCTAGGAGAGCCTCAATATGTGTGCAAGACTCTGCTATGCCAGCCATGCATGTGCATTGTGCACCCACTGGAGCTGAGGATCACCCATGGCTTGAGCGGAGGTTCATCGAGGCATTGAGAGTGCAAAACCATAGACATACACAACATGGAATAAGTATAAAAGCCTGCACATTTACAGCTATCATTAATCACCATGACAGAAACTAGTCCAAAACAGTGCAGAAAGAACAATAGTGGCGTCAACAACAGCAATAACAAAAGCAACAACAACAACCCTGCTTTAGCTGGGAAGCACACTCAGTAACAAACTTAATGTCAACCAAAATGTACCCTAAGTGAAAGACAAACTGTAATGAG
>JAPZEB010000001.1:27827093-27840337 GCA_029783705.1 Chaetodon striatus
TGCTAGGTATCCAAATAGAGGGGTGACAAAAAATGAGGACAGTGAGGAACAGTTCCAGCAGTACTATCCATAAATTTTCACAATGGAAAATGAAAAAAATGTGTACTGAACTTAACTGGACTGCTTGGTGGAAACAGGGCTATGCACTAACATGCACGTGTGGCTGGACCGTCAACCACAACAAAGAACAGAGGACCTTGGATTACAGCACACAGAGAGGGAGCATAACTTCATTCTCTGCCCAAGACACCATTACATCCACTGTATCTTTACATAGCAGATCGTTGTTTGCTGCTGTATTAATGTTCTGAATGTTGTGTGCAGCTACTTTAAGTTGTGTTTGGTACAATTTGCTGGAGAACCCCAAAGTGTACGCTATTGGTACATGTTTTACACAACTCCCCCACATACGACCAATACCAAGAGAGATCATACACAGTATATCTTCCAGTCAATTGCAAAGACACCGTGAAAACCTCATTGTCCCCCCCTCTGTGATTGGCTGTATATAATCTGTGCAAATGTCAGCTTTGCCACATTGGGCCTAGTTAAATGTTAAGGGCATTAAACTCCCAAGAACCAAGAAGACCTGTCAAGTAGTGGCAGACGTCCATTCAGAGCACCATAGGGGAAGGCCCGGCAGTTGATTGTCTTATTGTGACTAATGTGACGTCAAGGGGAGCCTGAGGCGGACACCCCTGATGTGTCTCAATAGTGTTTTGTGCAAGGGCCAGTCCAAGAATGAATACACACATATATTCTGCGCTAAACACACCAATCAGGGGGATAGGAAACTCTTTGAGATGTGACAGGGGGACTATTAGTGCCGTGGATAGGTTCCCCATGATGTCAGCCATCTGACGATTCTCATGTTGATGAGGTCAACTTCCTCCTGGCTAAATGGGAACAGACTCTGGCTGCTCTTGGCCGCATTTGCCTTTTCATACAATCTTTTGACTTTATACCAAGGGTGGAGAGTATTTTTACCCTGGTATTGTGACTTCAGTTTTGTAGCAGCTGTACTTTTTCCTCGATTCAATATGTTGACATTTGGTGGAATATTTTCATTTCAAATACTTAATATTATGTCAACAAGACAAGGTCTAAACATATTCAATATAACAGCTCGGGATTTATATGTCTGAAATCATATGATTTTCCTCAGTGACACAGTGGTGTAATGCACAGTGTTTGATTTTCTGTACTTGAGTTACATAATTCCAGCAGAACTGTGGTTTGATGCAGTAAATTAAAACTTCTGTCAACGTCGATCTAATTATTTTGGTTTGGCTCTTTTCCCCATTAGCTGTCAGAACATGTCTGTGCATGAGGAAAGAATGTAATCAAACTTATTTTTGCCAGAGGAAGCCAAATGCTTTAATAATTAAATATAGCCTATACGCCAAGTTAAAAAACAAGTTACTGTAAATTTCAAGTTGCATTAGAATCTTCTCTCCAAGGCAGCAACCTACACAAGCAACATGACAGCGGCCATGCTTGTGTGCCAAACATGCCTGTGTTACACATGTGTGGCAAACAACCTTGTCCTATTATGGCTAATAGTGGGAATGCCTAAACACCTGCAAACAGAATATAGAGGTGATCACACCCAAAGGTGACGTTCACTGGTCCACGTCAAACAAGTGAGGCCTGAAGCTTGCTGGCATAGTGACTACTAGCAGTTGGTGAGCTGCTGTAACTGCTTGGCCAACCATTAAATCGCTAGCGGCCAGGCAAGAATGAGGCAGTCATAATAGCTCCCAGAGCTTCTTTAAATTTTCTCTTTATTGTTCTGTTTACTTCTTTCTGCATTTTATTCACCATTTTGTTAAGTAAAAAGTTATTAAAGAGGGAGAATAAACAAGCTAATCAGTACTGGAGTACTGGAAAAAGTAATTCGTAATGGCTTAATTTTTCTGATTGTTCCACAACACAGTTTCTCAAAACAAACAGTAAAAATTAAAGAGAATCTTTCCTTAATTTTCCTTCTACATACAACAGACAATAGGATAAAGGAGGAACATGAATTCGGACAAACACTAAAGTGACATGTGTAGTGGGGATGTGAAGCAGTGTTTTATTTTTCATTTGGCTCCGGGGACTGAGCACATTTCTTCCCAGCTGGACTAAAAGATTGTGTCAGTTTTCTAGGAAGCAATTCATTCAGGACCAGCCATGTAGAACAGTAATTCAATTCACATGCATTGTTGATGTTTGCTTGTCTTGTTCCAGTAAAGCAATTCTGATTCGATTGTTGGTTTCGTGTTATTGTCCAGGAGACTTGATTCTGTCATAAATGTCTTGACTTTCCAGTCTTTGAACCTTGAATTTCTCCAAACAGAGAAGGAAGGCCACGCTGAAAACGATGGAATAAACATCCAGGATATTGGTGTCCTGTTTCATATCTACTGTTGTGGAGACATGAATCATCTCACACTGTTATTGTGCATGTCTATTGTGGAACAGCCAGGCATGTGTTTTGGGATTTTGGAACATTGCTGTTTGGTTACAGTAACAGGATAAATCTGGCCTGTATTTTACTGTGGTACTGTACATAATGAATACTATCCAGGCAGAGGCTATCGCGTAATAAATGTAGTAAAATAAAATGAAACATGAAAATCCCAACTACTTTCTTGTCAGTTTCACAAACAAAACAATCAAAGTCGATGCAGCAGGACCAGAGAGATATTTTTTTAAATTTATTTCACAGATTCCTGTTCCTTGTCAAAATCTGGCGCCTACATGACCAACTCAAACACTGACAGTTTGGTCAAAGATTTAGGTGTGTCTTGCTAGCAGTGACTAATGTAGCCTCAAGTCGCTGGCCTTAAAGGAGAACTGCACACTATTTATAAATTTATACATGTTATTACTGTGGTCTAAGACAGTCCAAAAATATTAGTAAAGATGAGCAACACCCTCCCAAATCTAACAATAGTACTGAAACTCAAATTTGTGGTGTGGTGTTGTCACGTACAAAGTCTGGGGCTGCTCCATTGACAAACAAATGGGAAAGATGATGTAGATGATGCTGAGAGCACCCAGGGGAATCAGAAGAGGCTTCAGGGATTTGATCCAAAATATACTGGAGCACAAAGACTAGAGGCAACAAACTTTATTTACAGACTTAAGTTTCAATGCCAGGTGCTTCCAGGTGCGGATGAAACCTCTGAAGCCTCTACTGATGCAAGATTGCCTTTCTCTGACAGCGCTGGAAAGGCCTGTTATTCATTGTGAGGCTGTGAGACGTTTGACCTCTTCCTTCACGTAGCACCCAGAGGGACGTTCTGGGTATATGGGTATGTTTTCTGTTTCGGAACTGAGATCACCACAATAAGAATAAGAATAAGAATAAAACTCATTTGGGTATAAGAAGAAAACAAACATTGTGTGGGTTCACAAATCAGACTCCCATTCATTGTCTATGGAGCTGCTCCAGACTTTCTACTTCATGACATCACAAGTTTGAGACGTCTCTGGTTTCTGTCTTTGAGAGAGAGCAGCCGTGTTCACAAATATTGATAAAACTTTCCTGGGCCATGGAAATAACGTACTGGAACTCTCAAATTAGGTGGTGTTCCCCTTTGAGCGTGAGACGCTTAAGAGGTCCAGTAAACTCTTTCTAAACTCCGGAGGCATTATTTTTCAGGTTGTCCGTCTGTGCCATTCTTATGAACATAATGTCTCAAGGATGCCTTAGACGAATTTGACACAAACATCCACCTGGACTTACTAATGAACTGTTTAGATTTTGGTGATCCGAGGCCACTGTGACCTTGTTTGTCCTGATCTCAAGAACAGGATATCTCAAGTACACCTTAAAGGGAATTTCTTGAAATTTGGCACAAACGTCCACTTGAACCCAGGAATGAACTGTTAAGATTTTGGTGGACAAAGGTCACTGTGACCTTGTGTCCGTCACATTGTCGGGAACACCAGATCTTAAGATTGCCTTGAATTTCTTTCAATTTGGCACAAACGTCCACTTGGACTTGAAGATGAACTGATTAGAATTTGTTGGTTAAAGATCATTGAGACTTTACAAACTATGTCTTTGGCCATAACTCAAGAATTCATGCATCAGTTTTGAAAAAAATTCACACCAATGTCTTGTAAGACAAAATGATGACATTTTATATTCAAAGGGTCAAAGTTCAACTTCACTATGACATCTTTTCTAGCTATTATTCACTATCATAACTCAGAAGGGGAGACAGATACTGAATTAATGACACTAATCTTGGGTCCATCTTGAAACTGTGCCGATGGTATAGATCATACAGATGTATGTGAAGCATCCATGTTTTAGAATATGTCACTTCCTTGCAGCAGTATCTGTATTTGAGTGTGGATAGACATGGATGTAAACAGTAACTGCAACATGACTGGTTTGCGGAGGCAAACAACCGCGAGGTGTTAATTCTAGTCTTCATCCCCAGCTGAGAAATCTATCAGGCTTCACGCTTCTCCCTCTGGAGCCACAAAAGGCTTTATACAACTTTTTTCCACAGACGCAGTTGTACTCCCCAAGGCCTGTAAACAGACTTTGATGTGTAAAGTTGGTGGACTTCCCCTTTAATGTAAAAACAACCAAAACATGTTACAAGCGTCTGCTTTGTGAAACAGTCATTGAGCTCTGTGCATTGTATTAAGTTGAGCTACAAAATACTTGCTGTCAACAGCGTTCAGCGTTGAAAGACTCTGTTAACCCTCCAAAAGCTCTGCAGACGTCCTCCCAAACACAGGACGATGTGTCTGTTTAAAGCAAGGATTTTGGTTTAAAACTTTCCGCGAGCATAATCTCTGCCCTAAACCAAAAACCAAGGCCAAACAAACAGAAACGATACCGAGGCTGAGTCTGTGCTGAGTGTATGACCTGCTCATCATATTTGCATGAATATGTTGCTGTAGGCGCTGTGGAGCTGAGCGTTAGCATAAAGCTTTGAGGTCTGTTGCCGAAGAGGATAAACATATTTATTCAGCCTCTCCTCACCTTTGGCTTCAAGAAAACGCTGATCCATGTGTAGGGAAATGCAGTTTCGCTGGTTTGTGAAGCAGCATAATTGTGCCCGTCGAGGCGCCTGACGCTCCCACACCATCAATAGACAATACAAGACAAGAGCAGATGCAGCTTCTGCAATACAATGGGCCCTGACAACATGGAATTACAGCCTCTGCAGCTGAAAAGTGGCTTTTTATTTCTGTGCTCCTGGGAATGGCAATAAAGGGTGGAACATATATTGAATAATAGCATTGATTCTTATACAAAGAGAGAAGTGGCAAAAAGGAGGCAAAGCTAGCATCTGGACAGATCTGTCACTCCCGAATCTCCTCCCAATCCATAAAGAAGAAACAAATAGCACAGAGGAAGAAACCCAGGGAGGGAGAAATACTGGATGAGAGATGAATCATGTAGAGACAGAAATGCGTGATGCATCAGCCTTTGGACTCTCCAAAAACCACATGAGGAGCTTATATTATGGTGTGCAGAGCTGTGTGTTCATGCATGTGGGCCTGTGCTGAGCTCACTGAACAGCTGTGACGCAGGCTGCAGGTGAAAGATGAGTCAAGTCCTAGGGGGAGACATCAATCATTGATGGACTGACACATCTGAGAAGAAAGACAGAGACAGAGACAGAAGGAGAGCCAGGAGAGAGCAGACAACAAACACTCTCTTACACTGTTGAATTCTGACCTTGTTGAGGAGTAGGAGAGTCATTGCTGTCCAGCCCAGCCAAGCCCATCCAGCACACATGAATCCAGTCAGTCCAGAGGGGGAGGAAAGGATATGATGCAATGTATGACAGGGGCTCTGACAATAAACAGTCACTTTCCAGAAACATGCGTCATATCCTGTACTTAAGTGTCATTCTGCTAATCAGTCTCTACTTAATGGCAAAATTTGATTTTTGCAGGTCCCTTGGTGTTTTATGGTGTTAAAGGATGAAGACACATCGACTACCTCAATTAAGCATGGGATTACACATTATATTGCACTTTGAAAACGTCAGAGCACACAAATAATTCTGTTCAGCTTAGTTTGGTGCTGGGCTGGTCACATTTATAGGTTTTTTTTTTTTTAGCATTTTCAAGCTAAAAGAGGCTATAAAGCTGTGTTAAAGAAAAATTTCAGGTTAGTGTGATATTTTTCTGTGGATCCTGCACTGTCATTTGATCCATTGTTAAAAGTGCAGCGTTAAAGGTCCAGTGTGTAGGATTTAGGGGGATCGCCATATTGCACCATCATGTTTCCACAGTAGCCCAGAACCAACAAACCCAACACTAGCTCTAGATAGGCCCAGCTGCATTTTCACATAGATAGCGGCCCCTCAGCAATGAGGGGCATCAAAAAAACACAGATTTTTTAAATGTGAAACTGCGTTCTTCAGTGTTTTTAACACTGTGAATCACCATTTCAATGTGTTTTGGAGAGAAAAAGACATCTACAGATCGGCTCCTGGTTAAAAAAAAACTTCTGAATGTCTGAATCTTAAATTGTCAGAAAAAAACGTAAGCACAGATTAGCTGGTGCCTGTCTCTGACATGCCAAACAGCATTAGAAATGATATGTAAGATAAAACTGCTTTTTCTACATTTTTTTTCCCAGTTTTAATCACCTGGTCTGTTTGTTTTGGAGAAGAGGAGACCTCTGCAGACAATTCAGCTGCGTGTCAAAACCTCCTGAATGTCTGGATCAGGAAAAAGGTGAGCGCACAGAAACTTATCAGAGAAAACTTAATGTGCGCTCACCTTTAAGCACAGATTAGCAGGTGTTGGGCTAGCAGCCTGTCTCCAACAAGCTGAAGAGCGTCACAGAAACACTAAGTTGTGACGTAAAACTGCTTCATTCAGTGTTTTTACTGGTTTTAATCCCCTGGTCCGTTTGTTTTGGAGAGGAAGACACCTCTGTTGATAATTCGGCCCCCTGGTAAAAATCTCTTTAACAATGAACACTGAAAGAATTCTAACTAGAGAAGTTTCAGGTGGTCACAATCTCCAATCCTCACCGCTACCTGCCACTAAATCCCCCTAAATATTCCACTTTGTTCATTTAAGGTTATACATGTTGACTGTAAACAAAATGTTGTTTTTTACCTTTTAAAACTCTACAAAGCATCTTTAAATATGGCTATACCACAACATCAGCATGGGCGGATGTCTCATCAGGGGATACATTCTTTGGGTATCTTTTATATTCTAATCCCACTTTAAGATTTACACTGAAAGGACAGAAAAAAAAAAGCGGTGTTTTTTTTTACATTCATAGAACAAAACATAAGAATATAGACATGACTTGAGTGATTTATGGCAGGAAGAAAGAAGTGTGTTTCAGCTCTGAGAGCAGGTGAACAATCTCAGTACAGTGTGTTTGTAGAGTTATCATTCAATCTGAGGGCCTCGAGGCAAGAAAGGGAATGAATGAATAAATGAATTCAATTCTAGGTTCACCCAGTGCATCACATCAAAAAAAGGCTGACTCATTAGTTTTCTTAGAAAAACCTGCTGTTACATCAAAAGTCCCAACCAGTTTGCCCAAAGAGTGCAAACATTTGTTATTGAAAGCCACTGAAAAAAATATGGATATCACATATTGGACACATAACAGATCTCCTGTCAGCCCGGTCACCAGGGGAAAATACATTTCTGCAAATGACATAAATATTACATTTCTATATTTTATATGTATCATGTCAATGTTTTTACAGTGATATAGTTCTGATTACCTGAATATAATCTGACCTCATATTCAGTAGGTGGAGGGGATGGTGAATGGCATGAGAGATATAGGCAAGTGGGCTGCCAAGCTGCGTACCACTGATCGAGACCAACAAACTGGTTGTTTTTTGGTGGCATTCCTAGCTGCAATTGTGCTACCAAATGCAAGTGTTTTAAGCCAGAACATGATCTTTTCCTGTCTATAATCAAGAGATTTTTGTGCCTAAATAAAACCACATGTTAACTACAAGGTTTCAAGGTATCCTCTACATAACAAGGTACAAGTTATATATCTGTGTTCAGTGCCAACATTTATTCTGCAGATTGGGTTGCTCTCGTTTCACGATTCAAATCATCCAAAGTGACATTTAAAGCATCTCTGACCTCATAAATTCTGACATCAAAAACTGAACATCACAGTGAAGTGGAAGACTCGAAATTGCTTAGAGCACCTTTGAGAGAGAAGAAGAAGACGAAGCCATCACTGCCCACAATAAAGTCAGGCAGATGTGACCAACAAGGCCACAGGGACATTTTGCTTCTCTTTAATGAATACAATTGGTCTTTCAGCGTTAAAGTGAGTCACTGCTAACAAGATGTGCTGAAGTTTCATCCCAGGCTCATCCTTTGACCCGCTCAGTATTAGATAACCTTTGACTGTCGGGATTTAATTGATGCATAAAAGCATGTGTGAAGCTGTGACACAGGAATGTGTCTCAGTGACATATGAGTCAGTGGCCAGTGTCATGCTTTAATGACTTCTAATGGATACGCATTGTGCTGATGTGAGCTAGAGAGGTAGAGCCTTTGCTTTTCTGTCCAGTTTTAAGTGAAAACTTCATGTCAGATCTACTGAAAAGCAAAAACTGAAAAGATTGGACTGTAATAGGAATAAAAGTACAACAAAATGAAAACTCAAGGGAGGCAATTACCACATTAGAATGTACAAGATGAAAAAAGCAGCTTTCCAAAGATTTTTGTTTTTCTCCTCTAAGAGCTGATAACATCGGCAGGTTGTGCAAGTTCTTTCAGACACTTGAGATCTCCTGAGTATGAAGTACAGCTGTATTCAGTCAGCACTGAGCCCCATCTCATATTTTTAGCCACGTGGTAAATGTGGCCTCTGTGACATTCACTTGCATGTTGCAAGTTTTTTCCAGCTTTTCTTTTTCTACTACTCATGAAACAATAAAGATCTGGAGACAGACCAGCTCTTTTTAAAATCTGTCTGTATGTAGTAAACAGTGTTTGTAGTTTATTTAGACCTGAGCGTAACAAGCAAGTTTGATTAAATGTTCACAAAAATTACAAAAAGTTTGGTTTTATTTATTGATATTTTGAGATATCCACTGCAGAGATGTGTGCTGCAACTCTAGCACAGTGAGGGTGGAGATTATTTTATGTGTGGTGCTTTAAGCATTGAAAAACTACAGTTGAAAAGCTTAACAGCAACAGGTCTTTCCAGAAACAATGTGCCAGTCACTCTGGACAATCCACCCACCTTGCTGTCAAATCTTTTAGTTGAAACTATTTTCTCACATATGCAAAGAAAAAAAACTGGTCCTTCATGCTGTGAGGTGACGTTTCTTGCCACTGATTGTGCCACTCCTCAACATGATTTTGATTCAAGTTCAAGCCCTGACTCTTTCCTTTTCGTTTTAAGGAACCTGGAAGTTGTTTCTCCACCAAATACTGTGACAGCCTTGGAGTCACAATTAGCTGTTATTAGCAGTTATTGTCATAAACGGATATTTTCCTCCATGTTTTGGCCTCCTGTAAACACGCAAATGGAGTGTTAGGTCACTAAAACTGAGATTTTTTTTTTTTAAACGCCCTCTAAGGTGCAGACTTTTCCAAAACTGTGTATCTGTATGGGCATGTTAAATGGAGCATTTGGGAGCACATACCTGTTGCTGCTTTGTGTAATGAGCATACACTAGAAACAACAACAATGGCGGACATCCAGTTAGCTAACATTTTATCAGCACTGCTTGGTCTAATCATTACCTTACACTTAAACTTAATATTACTGCACCGCTTCAGGGACGATCTGCAGCATCTGCTGCACCAAATGTTTTTGCTTCACCTCAGCGTCAGCAGTTTAACGTCCACCTGAAGCGACAGTTTTGAAATGATAAGCGTGGATGGAGATATTTTAGATAACGCAGGATGTGTGGACAGAATCCTTTATTAAAATAGAGGGGGAAAATTTCTGTTTTCAAAAATATCTGTGTAGACATGGCCGAAGTGTGGAGCCCGGTCTGACTCAAAGTCGTCGATATCCGACGCTTAGTCAGTGACTTGTGGTGTCAGACACTGATGAAAAAAGTCATCCTTTAACATTGGCATGATACATGGCTGGTCATTGTTATGGTTTAGTGGCGTGTGGCGGCATCAGATGGAATGTGGTGGGACAAGAATAAAGGTTTAGGCGGCAAAAGTCCAAGTAGGGTGGTGGAAGGGTCCAACAAACACCAACTTTCACCCAGGTGAGCGATGTTAGCATCCCATAAGATTATAAAGCCAAACCTGTTTTTTTTTTCCTAAACCTAACCATGTGTTTTTGTTGTCTAAACCCAACTACGTGCGTTAGTTGTTGGAGGAAAAAAAAAGTCAATTGTTGTACTGACGTAGTGTCTTTTTTTTTTTTTTTAAGAGACTGTGTTGGCTATGCTTACAGCACTACAAAAGAACCACTGGAAAAATGAAATGATTAGCTTTCGATAATTCATCAACTCAATGTGCGAGTAGTTTTATTGTGTGAGGATGTTTATAAAACAACAACAAAAAAAACCCCTTTATAAAGTATGAAGTAAAGTCCAGGAAGTACAGCTAACCCTAAGTTTAGGCCACCTGTAGTAAAGAAACACTGGGGTAAACATCTCATCCCAGGTTTTAAACTCCAACCTTTTGTCCCAGAACAATCTCCATCTCTCCTGTTACGTGCCAAAGACGCACCCTTGATGTCAAATACTATAAAACCCATGTGAATTCAGAAGAGAGAAAGTTTTCATAACTCTGATGGATACAGGTGGGTGGATTTTCCCCGAGTCTGAGTGTCTACATCAAACAGAGGCAGCACCTGTGCTAGCCGCTCACCTCGGGCTACAAAACACTCGTCTTTTTCAAGGAGCTAGGGAGAAACCCCTAACAGGTGCACGGCTTACATCCTCCCCTCCACCAAATCACAAGACATGTATCAAAGCTTTGCAGTGGAGCCGGATAGACACCAACAACCTTACTGAAATGTCTTTTCTCCCGGGTGAACAAGATTGCTTGCTCACATAAAAGCTGCTCTCTGCTTCTAGGGAGGCGTGTGCATCCTGCAAGTCTTCAGCCGGACAAGAAGCAACAAGCAAGTAAAATCTTTTGGTTTTTGCAGCATTCGGGAAATTTTAATACTGCTCATGAATACATCATATTAAAGCCTTAACTCCCATTCCAGCTGTTTTCCTCACTGCAGTCCTTTAAGTGGAAGTCCACTAATTTTACACATCAAAGTCTTTATCTCTGTATTTGGGAAAAAAGGTCATCAAATACCGACACTGTCATGCCCCTCGCCATCTGATACTGATGGACAAGGCACCCTTAAGCATTTGTATGAGATGCATCAGGCTTTCAACTTACTCCAATGTAAATCCCTTGATGGCAGTTTCAGACTGACAGAGCAACTGACACGGGAGAAAGTCTGCACTGGGAGGAAGTTTGGGTGGATGAATGGGTCAAACAAACACAGGACTTTCACCCAGGAGACTGCTGTCCGCATGTTGTGGGAAACCAAAAGTCAGTGTCATTTAAACCAAACTATGATCCTTTTCTAAACCTAAACAAGTCATTTTGTTGCCTTAACTTAAGTTGTTTTGGTCTCATTTCCTGTAAACATGGTAATTTATTTCGAAAGGCACTGTAACAAGTGGAAACACCTAGAGCAGTTGTAAATGACAAGCTAGGGAGTGAAAAAGTGTCAGAAAAAAGCTCTATAAAGCCTTCTGTGGCTCCAGAGGGAGCTTTGCAAAGGCTGATAAATGTCCTCAAGTGATGTCACTTGAGTCAGCATCACCTGGATCCGATGACTTCAAGTTTGAAAATGAAAGAGGTGAGCTTACCAGACCAAGAGTTGCATTGTGAATCATGTAGGTGTGAAGTTTTGACAAGAATGAAGAATGCTTGGAATAAAAAAGATGATAATTGTTACTATTTTTTTGGTTGTTTGGTTTTTTTTTTTGTCCATTGTGAGTCCGATGTTGAAGGAGTACAACACTAAGAACTCTTTTAAAAGATATTGTTTGATTTGAACATAATGTGCCATCAAAATATACCATTTCTCACAAATATGTCATTTGTGTCTTCATTGGTGAATCATCATCAGCTTAAACTCAAACTCTACCAACACACCACCACTCTGAGACACTCACTTACTCACTTTGAGCCCCTTTTCATACACATGTGCTGGCTTAACTTTTGCCTTTGGTTTTTTGAGATGCATCTGAAACTGATAAAGTATCTGGCAACAGCAGCAGAGGCTATGTAAACATGTCAGTGAATCATCACTTAATGTTGCCATCGAATAATGGTAGCACAATCTGTTTGGAGGTGGTCGGGTGCGCTTTGACACAATTTTTGAGATGATCCATCTCGGGTGTGACTTGGCAGAACTCTGTGCGTTTAAACTGGTAATAGAATCACAGATCAGCACAACGTGGTTTTTCTTGGTGTGGCCAGAAGTACTGATAGAAAAGCCCCATATGCCATGTAAAGCAGCTCACAGCTTCATCGTACTGAAACAGGAGACCTCTCACCTGTCCTGTAAATTTTTTCTCAATTGCCAATTAAATTTTTATTTCAGTTCGCCATTAATGACGACACTCACTTTGTTCTGCCACTCCTGCCTTCATTTACACATCTATGTGATCCAACCCAGCGCTGGGCATTACTGTGAATATTCACAATACATTTGGAATAATTAAGAAGACATGTATTGTACTGCACTGGAAGGAAGCCCAACCTCAGCATTGTAAACTGATGCCAATTGAATGGTTACACCTGCATTCATTGTTTCATGATTTCAGTACAGGCAAACACACATTGCATCCTCTGTTTCACTCAATTAATAGAAATCTACATTTTCTATGGCAATATGAATACAAACAAACAAACCCTTTGAAAATGTCTTATTATGCCCAATAATATGACTGCTGTATTGAACTGAGAGGAAATGCTGTGGGCCTGGACAGGTTTTGTTCTTGTTTTGAAACAACTGGAAATGACCGGTAGGCTCTGAAAGGAAAAAAGCTGCACAAGAACAATGAAGTATTCGGTGGTCTGGTTTCCATGCTGATTAAAAGTGCAGCTTTCAAGGAAAGTTGACGGGTCTGTACCATTTCTAACACCATGTAATGAGGATATCCTTTGCAGACATGAACACATTTCCAACATGTGAGAAGGAAACAGCAACATTAGCTACAATAGAGCACACCACTGGTCTGTCTACACACAGAGTACAACACAATTAAAGTGAAATAACA
>JAPZEB010000001.1:27883452-27896722 GCA_029783705.1 Chaetodon striatus
GTTAGTTTGTGTTAATGTGTGACTTTGGTGTTTTAAAGGCATCATTCAGATTCATCAAAGTCACACAATAACACAAACAAAGTAAGTAATGGAGGCAGTGGTAGACCAGCAGCTCCTGTGTTCAGAGAGGTAAAATTACTGTTTTTGTCAATGGAGTCTGGCTTTGAGGAGAACGTTTCACTTTTGGTTCAGTTTCCTGTCAGAAAGGGCTGTTTGTTTGGGAAGGCTAAATGACGCTTGGATTATACTGCATGAGTTGTGTGACAGAGTTTTGTACACGGCTGTTTTGATATAGTTTTGCTGTTGTTAAAACGCAGTCACCTATGATGTCTGTTAATCAAGAATTATCTCCGATTATGGATTCTTTATTTACGGCAAGCATGCAAGACAGACAAAGTTTCATTCACAAATTCAACGTAATGAGAGTTGAGTAATTGGTATCCCGTTAGTCATTTGGGGGGATATCTTAGAGGCCCTGGAAACCTGTTTTCTCAATCAGCGTCTTACTATTTGCAGCGGAATCCTACATGAAGCAAAACTTTCTGCCAAATAAGATTCCTGTATTTAGTTTTTTTTAATGCTCATCTCACTAGTTTAATGTGGGTGTCATGTACCTCCATGCAGAGTGTCCTGGGACTGCCTGCTTGTGGTGCCAGGCCACTGTCAGTGAAATCTGATCAGCCCTCACCCACACAGCCCTGATGAAGCAGATTAGAAGAAATATCCATAGGTCATTTTTAGTAAGAGTTTAATATTCAGTAGCTAAACTTTAACTATCATTATTCCTTTTTTAAATCATACATGCCCAGTGGTACATAGACATGCTTACGAAATCAATTTAAAGCAAGAACCTATTTCTGTTAACCTGAAAGCAATAAAACAATGTGAAACATGATGTGTGACCCTAATGAACAGTGTTGGCACAGGAATTTCTTCAACACAGTGACACACAGTGATTTTACTTCCTGTAAGGAAGAACGTAGCTTTTGAAATGTACTTTATAATGTTTTTTTTTGTATTTCCCAGAAGTACTCCCCGAAATGGATAACCAGGGGGAGTATGAAGGACAGAATTTCGGCTTTACGTCACCAGACAATATGGACAATGGTGGCTCCCAAAACCTCACTAAACTCACTACAGCAAACATGGAGGACATGGAGGAGTATTACAATTTCGGGAAGGATACTAACACCTACACTACACCTTGAGTGCTGATGAACCAGGAGAACATGTTGTGCTTTATTTGAAGGCAGAAGGAAATTGCAGAGTTGTTGTCAAGGCTTTGGGAGACACTGGGGACGGGGTTTTACTTTTAGTTTTGGCCTCCTTCCAGAAGAGCCAGAACTGACGGACTCTGATGGGAGGCCAGGAAGGAGACGCACTTCAAAGGAGACGTTTCAGCTCTGTTGCTGATAGCAGAGACACTGAAACTGTTGACGCCGGTCTGGAGCTCCTTTTTTGGAATTACCACGCTTAGCGACTCAAAGACTCTCACTGGCGGACAGTCAAATCTGTATGTTGTGTGTATGTATCAGTTATTTGGAAACAAAAAAAGAAAAAAAGTTGCAGAGCCATCAGTTTCATTTGATGTGATAGAGATTTGTTTACCATTTTGCCATTTTTGTCATTCACAACCAATGTATGCCCTTATATTTTTGACTGAAAGTGCCAGCTAGATACATTTGCAACTAAGCTTCCACCGTGTCAGCTATTTACTCACTGTATATCGAACTTTTGATACATAGTCACAACATATTCATAGGTTTGAATGCTCTTACTAAAAAGTTCCTAAATGTAGTTACCATTCCTGCTTAGCCCTCAGTTAAAACAGGCCGCTCTTTCAATGCGTGTGTGCTTTCTGCACAGGACATTGTAGCCTTTCTCTTGCCAGGGCACTTACTACCAAAGTTGCTACTGTCACATGTCGGCTGATACCAGAAAACAGTGTGACCGACATGCAAAGCCCTCTCACTGTACAAATGATTCTGCAACATGCAGCGTGTTTACCCACCGTTTTTGTCTCACATGGTTTAGCTTTACATTAATAATCTATCCCGTGTAGTGAATATACTGCTCAAAGTTTTTAAATTACTGAGTGAACAATACAAAGCACTTTTTCATCGAGACCTGTCATTTTTTTCTGTGAAGACTGTCTTCAGATTGAACTCATTTGCCTCAAAGAGAAGAGCTGGGGGAAATAAGATTGTAGAATCTTTCAAACCCCCATAACGGCAATATTATCGAACACAAACAGATATGCTTTCTCAGTAGGTTTTTTTGTAAACTGCAGTTTCCTTGATATGGATATTTCACAGTTGTCAGTTTAAATGTGAATTGAAGAATGAGCAGTTTGTATGGAGACTCAGCAGTTTGTTTCTTTTTTTTTGTTGTTTGTAGTTTCAGCACTCTTAAATCCAGGGCTGTTTACACTTCACTTTCAATTCACTTCATTCAAAAAGATATTTCCCCCTCGACGGGGAAAAAAACACTGAAAGTGAATGTCAAATGCAATCTGTAGATATAAAAAAAGAAAGAAATTCATGGGAGGCTCGAGTTACATTTTTGTATGATTGAATTGAAAGTGGACTGACGCTAGTCCTGCTGTTCATAATTCTGTTTTGGGGACAGTCAGCTCCCCCTGTCCTGCCATGCAGGTCAGCCTTGATATGCACACTAAACCAGAGAAATGGTCTACTAGTTCTTCTTTGAGATGAGGAATATCAAACTGAGACCTCATGGAAATTGACCATGAATTATTTAATAAAGGTTCTCTAGTTTAAATGATGGAGACTGGTGTTTTAATCTGTCACTTTTTGGGGGGAGTGGGGTATTCTCAGAGTCTGGTATTCTTAGCAAAGCTAGCAGCTCTAGGGATGACTGTAGCGGTCTGTTGGTTGTTCCACCACTGATTGGAGGAATTGCCTTGAAATTTAGTACAAACAGTCATGTGACGTATCCTACTGACTGTGGTGATCCTGTGACTTCCCTCAGCACCACTTGTGGTTGGCAGCTATGTTTTTGATTAAAAAGTCTGAACAACTATTTGATGGATTTCCATGAAATTTAGCTCACACACTCACGTACTCTTACTCTGGAAACACATTGCCCTTAAATTTTATTAGTGCCGATTTGACCAACTGCAGGTAAAAACGCAGAGGAAGAAAATGAGGGATATTAACTTTACAGCAAAGTGGCAGCTGATATCATCATCATCCAATCACACCCATATGAATCTATGCTGTGGATATTTGAGAGCTGTAGCTGGGCCAAATGTCAGCAATAAAATTAAAGGGAGCTTTGATTTGAGTGTGAGATGGTAGTCCTAGTATTGTAGCTATATTGATTTCGGTGTCCAGCATCTATCCCACTGAGGTTTAAAAGACGACTACTCTGATTTAAGCCCCGTTTCCACCAAACACTTAAGTATGGTACCTTTGTAACCAGAAGTACCCTTCAGACATGCTACCTGGACCCTAGGTCTGCTTAACATTTCCACTGCAAACAGTACCCTTAAATGTGGACGGGGTTGTTGTCACTCACTGATCCGTCCAGCACTCACTGTATTTCCTCATTACCGGTGACACAGAGAAGTCTGCACCTTGTTTATTGTCCACAGAACGGGGTTGCATGCCGACATTTTCAGAAAAAAACAGGACAGGCTGCAGTGAGTCTCTCGTCATAGGATATTTGAAAATAGTGGGTTTGTCATTTAGTCCTCCTCAGGCAAGCTAGGGGGTTTAGTTTTGCTGTAGCCCACAGGAACTACACTCCACAATGCTTTTTATTTCTCCAAGTGAGGATCGGGATACATGCCGTTTACATAACCTGGCTGAAATTAATGTATATAAACACTTGAAGATCCACTCATTACTAAAAGTGTATGTCATATAAAAACTAAAGTAATGGTCAGAGTTGTCATATGGAATATTTAAGGTGTGTTGATGGATTCACGTCGTCACCTCATACAGTGAGTAACATTACAAGTTAACGTTCCACCTTAAAAGTCACCGGCATTCAGCCCAGTGAAAGATATTTTTACTTAGAATCCAGCTGCTGCAAGAGGCAGCAAAACATCCTTTCAGTATAGTTACAGTTTAGTAATAAAACTCTCCACAGTATGAACAGTGGTTACATGAGCTTCAAAAAAAGTCACAACTCAGGTCTGAGCAGAGTGATTGTCCGCTGTTGACCAGTCACCAGACTGCAGTGTTAACAGCTCCACCTTTTAGTACCAGATCTGTGTGCTAGGTACTCCAAAGGAAGGGCTACAGAAAATGGGGACGGTACGGAACGGTTCTTTTGGCACCATCCACAACTTTTCACAGTGGAAACAGAAAAAAGCATACGGAACTGAACTGCACCATACTGCACTGCTCGGTGGAAACGGGCTAAAGTGACGGTGCGCCAACAGCAACAGTTGCTTCTCGGTAGAAAACTGGCAATTGTTTTGAGTTGCAGAGATATTTGAAATTAGGAAACCAGTTTATTTCTGTTATCATTTGTAACCGCAACGTTTAAAGATCTACAGTTTAACACAATAGTCCGACCTGTCTGATGTTTCTGTTATATTTATTTTATGTGCTGTGTTGCTTTGCTAGCGTCTTTCATTAACCAAATCTACTGGCACAGAGGCTGAACAATGTGCAGCTGCGGATGGGGCCAAAGCAAAATGTATTTCAGCCACCTAAAAAAAATCAATGTCAGTCTTAGTATTCACTGTATTTAGAATATTTTCACAGCTTTACCTTACACAATAGCTGATGGAGGCAGTGGTAGACCAACAACTCCCCCCGATCTGTGATGTAAAATAGAGTTTTTGTAAGTAGAGTCTGGTGGCTTTTAGATAACAGCTTCAGTGTTTCACAGCAAGGTGAAATTATTCTACATACAGTGTCCACTTAAACTGATACTCAGTCTTTTTTTTTTTATGTTGCCTTTTTTTAAGGTGGCTCAAAGCTAACCAATGAGGCAGCGTTTACTCAGCGTAGTTTCATTTTATGTACATGACGCAGGGGTTTTCTACCCGGAAGTTATTGCAAATAAACACTGTGATTTGGTCCATAAACGGCTCATTCTAAAACGTGTGATTCTTCTAATAGTTATGCATATTAAGTCTTTTCTGTCTATAGATGCCCCTAAATCCTACACGCTGGACCTTTAAAGTAGCGTAAGATTGTTTCTACATTTTTATTGCTTATTCTATATACCTATTTTTAATACTGCCGGGTTGTATAGAAACAACATGTAACATAATGTGTCTTATTTACCCAAACTAACGTCTATATTTTTATTTTTCCTGGCAGTAAGTCACTAGGTTACAAACTAAGTAAATGAGAACATAACAGTTTGGCTGCTTTCCAAAAAATAAGCCCCTTTTTTGTCGGACAGAATTATGCTCCTTAGGTGTAATGCAGCTTGTTTTGTAATCAAGGATGCAGACTAAGTTGTGTTGGTACATGGAGGATAGGATGGTGTGTTTTATGCAGCCTTCTACATGGGCAAACAAAATAAAAACAGTCTAAGATGCTTTGCTACTGAAACAGGCTTTTATTCAGAACACAAAATAAGAGTTCACGTACCTAAAACTATCGATAATATTTGAGTTTTGCATCTTTAATTTGTGTGAATTTGTGCAATAACATCATACACACATCGCAGGCACATTACAGTGACAGTATAGGACCTTCTAGGCCTTCACGCAGCACAAACATGACTCATGAACCTAGACTTTGTATCTTCCTCGATAAATATGCTTCATGCATTCAGTCACAGATCTGCATTTTGACAGCAGTACAGCTGCCACAGCTGCAGAGCATGCACAGTATGTCAACTATAGCAGTTCATGTAGTCAATGAAGAATAGACACATAGAAATGATGGGACTCTTAGCGCATGATAATGCAATAGCCAGACATTTACATTTTTAGCAGACACACAGCATCAATACACTCTTATCAAGCTCAGCGCTCAGGGAGATGTTAACATCTTTTGTGGACGGTGAGGTTTGCGGTAGCCTGATAATTATACTAAGTTGCTATTTCAGTTTCATTTAATTATTCATTCATCACTCATTATTTATTTATTTATTTATTTCTGTTTTAATTGCTGGAAAAAAGGAGATGTGGGGGGAGACTGAGTCTGCACCGTGGCTGGGTTTGTGGTTGAGAAGTTGTACTGGTGTTGTTTCAGATGTATCTGTTGATATTGGATGGTCACTTATGGCCAACAGTGGCAATTCAGTATCAGCAGGAAAATATTTACATACTGAATGTTAAAGGTTCTTGTGGTTAGCTTTAATCTGAAGCTGTCGTGGGAGCTAAGAGTGACCAGTTTGCTGATATACATAATGTGTAATTTGTTGAGAGCCCCATGACAGATAAAACGTCCCTATCTCTGCAGGATGTGGACAAACCTTGTGACACGGTCCTGCAGCAGGTCTCCATCGAAGAGATTCTGGAGGAGCAGCGGTTGCAGCAGCAAGCCAAACAGGAGACGGAGAAAGTCAAAATGCAGGCCCTGAAGGACCGAGGCCTTTCCATCCCAAAAGCTGATAACTTAGACGAATACTAACATTGATTCCACGAGCCTCTTTCTCAGTTTGTATCGGACTGATGAGTTTTACGTTGCATTTGATTTTGAGAGAGCATGAGTGTGTTTTTTTTTAATGGGTACAAGGCTGCATCATGTTGGGCCTGTACACTGTAGTGTACTGTATGGATTTCATTTGAATTACGTGGAGAGAAAAATGTGATATCTGCTCTCTGATCTGCAGATCCTCAAAGCAAAAGGAAAGATTCATGTGTTTATGTAAAATCACTCTGTTGGCAATTTAGCAATTATTCTACAGCAGCACTTTCTATTTTGTCAGTGACATGTTGAGCCTGTTTATTTGGAGATACTGTGGGCCTGCTATTGACAAAAAACTACATGCTATGCTCCATTAAAGAGTTTAGTTTTTCATTATGGAAGGCGTGCTTGTGTCATCACATCTTCTGACCACGTTGCCCAGTCTTACTGTTTTATCTGATGCATTATTAAGGTGTTAAAGGCTGAAATATTTGGGGGTAATTGCACTTCTGCTCCTGTGCGATGGCGCCAAAATGCCAACAAATTCTGCAATGTGACATCAAACGTGAGGCTCCTGCATGTGTTATGCCTATCTAAGAGGAAAGGGCATAATTAATTAGAGTAATTCAGTGCAGGCAGGCGGCACATCAGTGCATCAGACAATGTCCGGTTTATAAAGATCAGAGCGCGTCCGGAGGAATCGATCCTATCTGCCTTCATCAGTCAATGACAGTCGTTTGGACGGATACAGTGAGCTGATATAAAACAGACACCCCGTGACCGCTTCAGTGCGCCTTTTATACTGGGTGCTACAGCAGGCAGGGTGGCGGTATGTCTGTGAACTCTTAAACGAGTTATTAAGGTACCACGTGACTCAGCCTTCCGCCGAGATTCAATGTATGTTGAGTTTTTTTTTTTTATACTGTGAACACTGTAAAGCTGCCTACATGCAAAAAAAAAAAAAAAAGCTTTCACAAAGACGTCAAACGCTATACAGTTACAAAAGTATGAGTTCCGGGCAGCCTTCAAAATAAAAGTCCTTAGCTCCACAAAATGCACCCTAGTAGGAGACACAGGGACATAAATCAGAATGAGCTTTACACGCCAAATGTGTTTACATACAAGAACATATACATATAAATGTAACATGAACGAGGAGGGCAAAAGTTGAGCAGTGATTTAACACACTAGAGACTGTAGGGACTACACAAAGATAGGTTTGTGTTTTTTAGCTATGCCACTGACTGCTCTTTAGGTCTTACAAAGGAAATACGTTTTGTCACAACAGTTTCTAGCAAATTGCCCCCAGTATTCAAGATGTCATTATTCATTGCATATCCTACATTTGTTTCATTTTCATTTTCATGCAGCAGTAACCCACAGGTTACATCATGAGCCCCCACCTCTAGTACACAACTGCCATATTTACAATATTCACTATACTTCTATTATTATAGGTTGCATATAGACACTTTTGGAATCTTGGGTGCCACTAACATGGAAGACAAGAAGTTCCTGACCTGAATGAATATGGTCCAGACAAAACAGTATAGTAGAAATAAAAATCTTTTGCTCCACAGACCCATTTAGTTTGTAATCATGGGTCATGGCATCATCTGTCAGTCTCAGCAGTATCAAGAGGCATCCAACAAATGACCTGTTCACACATGTGGTGACATGTCAACATGTCCTCTGTAAACAAGGACAATAAAAATGTCAGTCCCCCTATCCATAACCTTATTAAAACTCATAATTTTTCTTATGTAGTTCATCATTTAGAAATTGTACCACCAGAGGGCGTCTTTACATTTTTCCCCATTCTATAGTCACTACAATAGTTATAAGCTTATTTTACTCTTCTTTTTTTCCATCCATCCATCCATTTTCATCCACTTATCCGGGGCCGGGTCGTGGGGGCAGCAGGCCGAGCAAAGCACCCCAGACATCCCTCTCCCCAGCAACGCTTTCCAGCTCCTCCTGGGGGACCCCAAGACGTTCCCAGGCCAGATGAGATATGTACTCCCTCCAGCGTGTACTGGGTCCGCCCAGGGCCTCCTACCAGTGGGATGTGCCTGGAACACCTCCAGTGGGAGCCGCCCAGGAGGATCCTGATCAGATGCCCGAACCACTTCAACTGACCCCTTTTGATGCGAAGGAGCAGCGGCTGTACTCCGAGCTCCCTCTGGATGTCCGAGCTCCTCATCCTATCTCTAAGGCTGAGCCCAGACACCAGTGCACTCGAAAACTCCCAGAACTTGGTACACACATCGAAAACTGCGTCCCCCCCAACGTGTGGAAGGCCTCAGCTGGGACAGAATTGCTCTTATGTTCACAACATTTAGAGAGCATATTCATCACATCATTTTGGGTATATTTGTTGTATTATTGTTATATAAATATATATTTTGTTTGTTTTATTAGCTATGCCCACTCAGCTGTTAGCCAATTTGAATTTTGTGCATTTTCTTAATGTAGTTTAAGCAAGCCTTTATGAACACCCCCCTTGAGGGTTCATCGGATTCATTTCAGATGAGGGTGGTATAACCCTCCGACTTATCTTACACTAAGTTGCGAAGGAAAAGTCAAATAGCTCCAACGATGTTGTCAAAGGTCATGTGAGAACACGCCATTGTAGGCACTGTACAGGTGTGGAACCTTACGAAACCCCTCCTAGAGGATTTAACACATCCATCTCAACACTGGGCTGCAGAATCTGAAGACTTTCAGAATGCCAAATTGCAAAGCGTTTGTGTTTTTTAAGGAATGGCTTTGCTATGGAAGCCAAGCTAATTTTGATGTTTCAGCATGACACAGGAAGCTGTTTAACTTGACTTTGCACAGTCCAATCTGTCCAAAGTTTCACAGGCTAGATGAAAGTCTAGGTCTGAATACATCTACATAACAATATTAATCCATCATCATAGCGCCACCTCTTGACAACAGGAAGTCAGTCATTTATATGGTGTGGTATACAGATGATATACAGCAACATTAGTGTGTGTTCTATAGTGCCACATTGTGGATACAGTACGTGGCACAAAATTTGCAGTAAGTAATCTCCATATACTCGAAGCAAGAAGTACCATTTAACTCTTGCGCTCAGTTTCTGACTTTCACTAAAGTGCATGGACGTGCAGACCAGCGTTACATCTATACCCCCAATGTACGTGGAGTACGAGGGCCTGTTAATCACTGCTTGTAGCTTTAATTATGTTAGTTTTCTCTTTCTGACTTGTTTGTGGCTGCTGTGAATCAAGTACTTCTCATATTTTTTTTTACTTTTAGTGCATTGTTGTAATAAGAGCCTTTGTAGCAGTGGATGCTGATTTAAGAAGCTCTAGACTTTGTAGGACATTACTGTAGTTGTGTCCCAGGTTAGACACTGGATCCTCTGTACCCCCCCAAACTGAACCCATCATAATGGGTTTTAAAAACTCATACAAAGCAGGCTTTATGTCCCAGTTTGAAAGACAAAACAGTCTCTTTAAAGTGAGCCAATATGTATAGTTACATATAAAACTTATATGTATATATTGCTACTGTGCCTTACTATTAGGAGTGTATCAAAGACAAATATGTTTCAATTCTTGATATAATCATGAGTCAATCGTTTGATAGAACATACAGGTGAAATTTGTTTGTTGAAAGTTTAATTTACCAGATATTTAGTGTTTGTTCAGCTAGTCATCAACCACTGGTCAATGCATTTCATTAACTAGATTACTCTAAGATGTAAATAATGTGATCAAGCTAGAAGATCCACTGTTTGTAAAAGGTGTCACAGATAAACAGAACTTAGCAGTATATGGTTGATACACTGTTTGCCAGTTTTTAATCACATGTTGAAATTAAAAGGTAACTGTTTTTTTTTTTTTTAACCTGGACCCTGTTTTACCATGTGTATTTTTTGTCCAAGTGACTAATCAAGACAACAGTTTTTGAATTAGGTCGAGTATTGAGTGAGTGCACTGCAGCGGGGAGCTGCAAAACAGGCCATACTGTAACCATGAAGGCATTTGTGCACCTTCCTTACGGCTACAAAAAGAGCTTGTTTTTGCCACTGACAGGCTCAGAGTCTGACAACATCACGGAAAGGATCTCTACAGACATGGACTGTTCATTAGAGAGTGAGATCCTCTTTGTTAATCAGAAACAGCTCCAAAATCCAGACCCCATTTAAATATACAGTAATTTTAGCACGTATAGAGAAAGCATATTTTGGGTTCTTAAAATTCTTAATATTCTTAATATTGGACCAATTCAAGAATTATTGTCTCCATTAGGCACTTAGACACTAAAAACGTGGAAATTGGGTCCAGGTTGAAAAACAAAGTACTTGCTCTTCGAGTTCCATGTAAATATTTCCTGTTCTCCATTTCATTTAACTTGTATGCTTGTAATCAAAATAAAGACACAATAAATCACCATGTATTCATGTAACATAATCAGATTTAGCAAAGAATAATAAAGAGAAATATGCAGAAAAAGTATGATGATTATTTCAGCTGAGAATCTTTAATGTAAGAGAGGTGACAGTTTTTCAGATTTCATTTGACCTGAAAATAAACAAACACATAAAAACTGACTAAATATAAACTTCAGACATTAATAATAGCTCAGAAACATGTCCCTTTGATGTTGCCATACTTGAAGCATGAAGATTTGTAAATGAAGGTGATGAAAGGATTCGGTCTCCACAGCACACAGCTACGATACTACAAACATTCCTCCTGTGGTGCATTCAGCTCAGCTCCTGTTAGATCCTCACATTATGGCTGATTTCATGAACTGGAATGAGAAACACACAATGAAGTAGCAACTGGCAGCAAACAGGTAAATTACAATATGTTTATTTTTCTTATAATATGACTGTGGAAAAGGATCTTAGGTTCCCTGAACATTCACTAGCTGTGTTTCAGCCTTGCTAATGGCCTATCAGTGATCACCAATCATGTTGGAGTGTTACTGAGATCGTTAATGAACAGGTGTTTAACAAGCAGGAGAGATGGAGTTGCTCCACTTTTTGCTGTTGAAAAGTTCATATGGAGTTTTAAGAAGCTTCTTCTTGCTGTCATGCCTATTTGTAAGTGTCAGACCTTTCTATTAATAACTGTGTTTTGTCATCTGTTTTGGGGAGGCTAACAATATTTACCAAGCTTTTCCTGTTAGTATTATACAGTCTTTAAAATAAGAACATAGTGATCTGTTTGGAGCATTTAGATTATTACAAGTGCTGTAATTACTCCATTTTAAAATTTCATCTGCTTCATCATGCTGCCTGTTCAAGTGCTTATGATGGGTGCTATATCGCAGGCAACTGGACTTGCTTGAGTTTCTGGAAGACATTTCACCATCATCAACCAAGCCTCTTGAGTTCTGTCGGACTGGTGCAGATTTGCAGGCTTTAAACTCTGAGGGTGTGAACCCTCACAGAGTCTTTGAGGTCACATGTGAGCTCTGAGTTTTAGAATCATTAAGGTCACATGTGAGTTGTTGACCCACCTGGCCATCATGTGTCGTTAGGGTGAGATGGGTCCAGGTATGAATTAGTGTTAAGCTGTCTCAAGACTGTGTCGTGCTGTGCACAGGAGAGCCAGCTCCTCAGGTCAAGACTCAGTGGTCTACTTACATCTAAAGAGGAAGGGACACTCCTCCGAGGACAGCAGTGTTTACATCTTGGCCAGGGAAGACAGATGGTGTGAAAGAAGCCATCTACGTCAAACTGGAATGACCATCATGAAACAGAGGAGGTGGCCTACGACACCACTTATCTCACACTTACAGTGCAGTCTTGGGATCCCTCCCCAGGCGACTTAACACCCATTCACACCTGGACCCATCTAAGTCTAACGACACACATGATGACCAGGTGATGACCAGTGTAAAATATTTTAATTTAATATTCAGTTCAGTTCATCACTTCCAATGCAAGTAGCTAACCCTGACATGTCATTTTTAATGTGTACCATACAAAGTTCATATTTTCTTTCTTTGTCTATTGGTTGAGACAGATCTGGGTTGACTTTGCCTAAATATCATAATAACCTTATCTTTTCAGCTGGAATTTCTTTGCTGTAAATTGTTTTGTACATAAACATATACACACAGATACTAAACATCATACTGTATATATCTTATCCCTTGGTCTGTTTTCAATCACAGTCTTGAGTGAAGATTACAAAGGTACACTACCCATTTTATTTAAATAACATTTATTATTTCTATAAAATCGTTACATGGCAAACATTATTTCTTTCAGTATAGTGATCCTCTTGTGTACCTTGAATCTTTAGTTTTGTAGGTTCACAAACAGGTAAATAAACAACATTTGTGCCGCTGCTACATTAAGCACTATTGATTTGACAGTATTAATAAAAACGTTTAAACTCACCTGCTTGAAAGAGAAACTGGCCACCTGGCAGTCACACGGCAAACGCATCATATGAGCCTGGAAACGATCTGAGACAGGATGTAGATATTAATAACCTTAATTTTACCCAGATATGTTCAGTACTTTCAAAACATCTGAATGTGTTCACAATGTGCTGTATATAACAATAATCAGCACAAAGAGTCTCCTCATGTTAGTGTTCATAAAGTCTGTGGAATTCATAAAACACTTTATAGCCAGCATGCTTAAGAATATGCAGTGGTGGAACAGACAGCAGAGAAGAGAATGTTGTGGCATCTGGCGGTGAGGTTGC
>JAPZEB010000001.1:27910141-27930811 GCA_029783705.1 Chaetodon striatus
AGTTGTTCTCCTTCTGAAGAGTTTGTTTTGGACATACTTCCACTACTGCTAGTGTTACTACTTCTACTCCTACTTAACGATAATAACTTAACAATAATAACAATAATGGTATTTAAATAAAAAACATTAATACATAGAAAAATGATTAAATTAATTACATTTAATTCAATTTAATTAATTTTGCAAACACAATCGGAAATGTTTTATTCTTTCTGGTGGCATTTAGGGTAAGGCAGCTCAGAAACACTGAACTCTCGCAAACTAGTCAACACAGTTGATGAGTCAGCGAGCTGCATTGTGCAGATGGGTGTGTTTTGTAGGGTGTGTGTGAGATGCGCAGATAAGCTGCTCTGCTCTGCTTGGGCCTGTAACACATTATCAAACCTGTGTGTGAGAGTCTGACATTTACAGGTCATTATCACAACACCAAATGGCAAGTTATGGCACACAACCGTTGCCATGACAACGGAGAGTAAACATTAAAAACAAGAGTCTTATTTTGAAAATCTCAGTCTTGCTCACCACGCCCCTACTTCCGCACATGGGTTAGTCTGGTCTAAAACTATTAGAGGAACTCCTTACTGTACACTACAAGTTTGACAGCTTTGACGGTTCATTCACTGAACCACAGTTGTTGTTAACGTGTAGTTTTTAATTTTAATTTTGTGATAATCTTTTCACTGAGGCTTGTAGATTGTTTATATTATTAACAGGCTAAAATATGCAGACCTACGCAGAGACAGTCAGGGAGTTTATGGAGAGGCACGCCTTGGGTTTAACTGTTGCTGTTGTTGCAGGTAAATTAATGATTTTATATGCAATGTTTTGTACCTCTCTCTCTGTTTTCTTAAATATCAGTGTAAGGGAACCCTTATCTCTGAGAATACAAGCACTGGTATATACTCTGTAACCCATCATTCAAGGTGATACCTATATCAGACTTGTTCTGCAATGACTCAGGCATCAATGTTGGCTGATGCTCAGTTTGTAGATATGTAGTCATGTCAGTGGAATGGCTACTTGAATCAGTATATTGAAATGTTTTCCAAATATAAAGATAATTTTTAGTGTTGTCATTGATGTATAAATAAGCCTAATCTCACTGGATCTCCAGCCATGTCTGAAATCCCAAAGCAGGGGTTCAGTTTAATTTCTTATTATCCTGTGAGGGAATTTGTTTTACTTTACAGCTTGTTGTGTCACATTAACAAGAACCAAGAAATAACAGTATAAAAAGTAGTCATAAAAAAAGATAACATTTTACACTACATTTGAAGCTGATGTTTTTTCAACAATGTTAACATTTCTTTTTCTGTCAGGGGCAGGCGTACTGGCCTTGCGCAGGTGGATGGCTGGGGGAGTGTGTCGGAGCAAGGTCAGGCTGGATGGGAAAACAGTTCTCATCACAGGAGCCAACACTGGCATTGGGAAAGAGACGGCCCTGGATATGGCCAGGCGAGGTTAGGTCTTCTTTTTTGTCCTCTTTGTGCAGTGGTTTATTATCTTAATAGAGTGGCTTTGGATTTACTTCAGTTGACTGCTGCCTGGACAACTTATTCAGCACTACTTCCACGAATACTGTTAAATCTAAAACACTGTCTCTTTTTCTTGTCAAGGAGCCAGAGTGATCCTAGCCTGCAGAGATATGACCCGAGCCCGCATTGCAGCTGACGATATCCGGCAGCAGAGCGGAAATGGCAACGTGGTGGTAAAGAAACTGGACCTGGCCTCGCTGCAGTCTGTCAGGGACCTGGCCAAAGATGTGCAGGAGAATGAGCAACGTTTGTACATCCTCATTAACAACGCAGGTATTTTGCAGTGGTTCTCCTGTGTTCAGTAAACAACAGTGAAAATATTTTACTGCAGAAACGTTAATAAAGTAATTAAAAACATCATATAGGAGGATGGAAGACTTTTAGATTTCACGTCACAGCTAAACAATTTATAGGATCAAACTTGTGTTTCATATGGACAGCTGATTTGTGCGGCTGAAACTGCACTAGCTATATTTGTTACACTTTTTCTCTCATAATAAAAAGTGACTTCAGTTTGGAGTCAACTGCTGGTGCACCAAGAGCTTATTTATTAGTGTGTTTGATCCCATATCAGTATGTTTGTTGATTTTTAGGTATCATGATGTGTCCTAAGTGGAAGACTGAAGATGGCTTTGAAATGCAGTTTGGTGTCAACCACCTGGGACATTTCCTCCTCACCAACTGTCTCCTCGACCTGCTGAAGAAGTCGACTCCAAGTCGCGTCGTCATCGTCTCCAGCCTGGCGCATGAGAAAGGTGAAGGGGATGTTTTGCCATTGTAGTCCATTAACTCTACTTCATGGCTATAACTGTATCTCTGACATTTCACTTTACAAAGTGATATCAGACTTTGGTTTGTTATGAAGGATAAAACTTACACGACTGTTACCAAATTTTGAAATGTCAATTCTGCTTTAAGGGTACACTGAATTGTGTCTTGCAGGTCATATACATTTTGATGACATCAACCTTGATAAAAACTACAAACGTCAGGACAGCTACCGCCAAAGCAAGCTGGCCAATGTGCTCTTCTGCAGAGAGCTGGCTAAGAGACTGCAAGGTAGAGTCCAATGTACACTACATCACATTGTCATGATTTTCAGTTTCTTAAATCAACATTAAGTTGAATATATCTGTGTTTAATTTTTTAGTTGTTTTGTTTTTGCCCTGTTAGTCTTGCTTTCTTTCCTGTGTTAATAATCCTATCATGTTTCATGCTTTGTAACTAATGTTTGATTTGATGGATCCTTCTCATTAGGCACCGGTGTGACAGTGTACAGTCTTCACCCCGGGGTCATTAACACCGAGTTAGGCCGCCACTTGTTCCCTACTTTAGCCCTGTGGCAGAGGATAGTAGCAGCGCCATTTGTGATGATGATCAAAACTCCCAGAGAAGGAGCTCAGACCACCATCTACTGCGCTGTGGATGAGAGCGAGGCAAACGCCAGCGGCCTCTACTACAGGCACGTACACTTGCAATAAAGCTCACAGGGCTGTGAAGATTAACTTTGTTAGGTTATGTTTGCATTTGCCTGGATGTCTGTCCATCTTTGTGTGGCTTTTCACTGTCATTTATACAACGGCAGCTTCTGCTGATCCATTAAAAACTATGCTATATCAGACTTTTTTTAACCTCTCCCACCATTTTCTTTCTTCCATCATACAGTGACTGTGCACCCAAAACGCCGGCCCCGCAGGCCCTGGATGATGTTGCAGCCAAAAAGCTGTGGGACCTCAGTGCTTCCATGGTCGGTCTGGCTTAAACACAACAGCTTGCTGTGCTTTTATCACCTACTCCTCCTGCTGGAGTCAGCTGCTCTGTTTATACAGGTGAAATAACCAAGGAGCTTTATTATTACCTAATGGGTAAAGGCAATGTGTTACTAATTACGATTGTGTCTTTTAGACAGATCAGAGGATCAGATCACATCTTTTTAGACCGAAAATATTTGCTAATGAGAACAAAATTTTGCACTATTTAACCTCACACTCCAGTCAGTCGAGTAGGTATTAAAACTAGGTGTATGGCTTTATCTTTATATTGTGCAGATTGTGCACTATGAATCATGCTTTATTGTATATGCGTGGTATGCTGCTATATCCTTATCGAAATGAGGCAATACTTGCTTTATAATCTATGATCTTTGCTGATTGTTTGCATTTTTTTAAAAGTCTCTTTATTGTTTTTTTTAAGGACACATAACGTGTGCACTGCAAAGGCAGCAATCTGCATCCAACATAGAGGCAAGAGAAAGTAATGTCCAGTTAAGACTGGTAACAATGAGGAAAATAAAGTAACAAGCGATACAAAAAAGGGGAAAAAAGCACACATTGCAACAACAGTAGTTACAGTTAGTATTCGGCAGAGCAAAAAAAAAAAAAAATTGGCAAAACAGATGTCACAGAAATGGGGATATGGTGCACCATAGAGAGTCCCTAGTCACCTCACGTCAGGCACATAAAATATGAGTCAATTCATCGCTGCTGAATTGTGTTTTTTTAGTTGCCTTTTCACCTTAAATTTGTTTTTTGACTTGGAAAACACTAAAAAGCTTATTAAACAAACAGGCTCACATTTTTTTTCATTACATGATTTGTGCTTTATTTGTACTTATAATCTTCAAACTGCTGCTTTCATTGCTCTCCAACAATTGCCCACATACAGTAAAGTGATTGTATAATTTGTATAACTGATCCTGTATCAGCCTCGTTGCAGAAGAGTCATAAAAACACGTAAAGCAATACTACATTTTCTTAAGAGCTACAAGGAAAGGAAGATGACGGCCTATTTGCATGTAGGTTGACTGTATTGAAGTCGTGCTGAAGTGTTGCGGGGAAGTGACCTTATGTGTCGGCACTGAGGGGAAGATATAGTTGCACTTCAGAGGAGAGAGGATCCTCCACCAGTTGCAGAGAGGGAGTGGACGCCTCAGGGGCAGAGAGCAGTCAGGACGCAGCCAGTAGATCCAGAGGACTCGTCAGCTTACAGAGTGTCCTCCTGAGTAGGTGTGTGTGTGAGTGTGGGTGTGTTTCTTCACACATTGGGTGCTGTTTGTTGTATTATGATTTGTTTTTTTTATTTTTTGAGGTGAGAGTTGAAATTCTTGCTTTTGTTAACCAAACTTACTTAAAATGAACAAAGCGTACAACAGGTCAACACCAGCAGTGTAACACTTATGGCAATAAATGTCTGACTACAAGTGATTTCGTCTCTGGAAGTTATTTAATAACAGGTGCGATAACTAAAACTAGATATTTACGGGAGATACATCATGACTTGCAGAAATTTGGGAGCAGCACATTCAAAGATGATGATGTGCTGAAAAGGGTGAATGCAGTCCTGTAATACGCTTGAGAGCATACGGGGATGCCAGTCTGAGCTCCTTGCTGGAAGCTTGGCTATTTTAAAAACGGTGTTTGCAAGGTCATGAAAAACCTGGAAAAGTCATGAAATTTCACAGTCACATTTTCCACACCTGGAAAAGTCATGGACTTAATAAAACTCATTGAAAGTCTTAGAGAAGTCATGGAATTCTTTTGTGTGTAATTAAATACTTACAGTAATCTTCCCTGGATGACTTTCCACTTGATTTAACATCACAGCAAATGTATTATCTGAAGCTGTCGACATAAGTAGCTCTAATATAAGTTGCTGTGTGACAGCATTTTGTTTTTGTTTTTCTCCGTTTTCCATCTCTCCCTGCATGTACGGCAGCAAGCTCAAATTATATTTGAATAGAGTTTGATATTTTCAAAAAATGCTGGAAAAGTCATGGAAAAGTTTTGAAATTTTATCCATTACGATGTGTGAGAGCCCGGTGAGGAGTTCCCCACAGCTCTTTCAAATGAATTCAGATGAAAATCTAAATGATATTAAAGTGGAATAAGTGGAAATAGCTCAGGTTTTTGAAAAAACACAGCATCTTTCAGCTCTCATACATATCGCCTTGTTTTTAACAAAGTCATGAGGTTTCCCCTTTAAATCAACAACTTTGTGTTGATGTTATTTCACTTTTTATATCAGGATTTTCTTCCCTGCCCATGAATTTTCATGCTCCCATTTCCAGCTTTCAGTTGTCACTACCTCATGTTTGATGTTGATCCACTTTGTTGTACCAACATGCTTATTCTTGTACAGTATGCTAACTATGAAATATATTCCTTTGTTTGAAACTTTCACACTTAATCCACTATAATTAAAAATAGAAATGCCGAGCCTGCATGTTTTAAGGTGTGAAAATCAGTGTCAGTTTGTTGGCGTGCATCATACATAACTCACCTAATTTTTGTACTCCCATTTACCAGTTGCATCATCCTCAGTGTTCAGTTAAGTTTTAATGGATTATGTCAGTCATGCTGTATCATGTCAGTCAAGGTGTCCCAGTTCACTTTTAGCCTGCTGATTTCTAAATTTAATGTCAGGGGAACTGATTTTTTTCAACCACTAAAGTGAACTACATGCTCCCCCCGATGTATAAACTGTGTCTCTGCACAGTAACTGTATTTCATTTTTATGGATCATGCTGGTATTACAGAACACCGGTCACTGCCTTTTTTTCTTTTTTTTTTGGAGAAATATATCATCTTGCCTGAAGCGGCTCTTCGCAAAGATTGTTGCTTTCTGTCATATTTCTGGGAAATATAATTTAAAACCAGGTGTGCTCAGAGCAGCCTGAAGGGAATCTATGTCTCAGTTAATATTCTGCTGTCACTCATTTTATATGATGGCAGCGCAAAGACAGAACTTTAGTCCTCGGATGTAAAGTACGACTCAGTGTATCCTGCACTAAATCATCTAAAACAATACTTAAGATCATTTCATTATATACAATTTGATGACAGTGCAACCTTAACATTAGTGTCTACATATTAACTTTCTTAAACCCATTACTTAAGTTCCTATTCATCACCCACAAAGTACACATTCTCACATAAAGCTCTTTTTGTCTTAACAACTCTTACATCTTTAAAAAGAAATAAATCATTGTTTCTGGAAAAACAACTGAAGCACAAACACTGATTAAATCCTTCAACATGAACACCACTTATGAATTGACTGACTGAATTACCCCGAGGCTCTCTGACTCAGGTGTTGTCTCTGCAGTATCTGTAGGTAATGTCATGCACATGCCCTTATCAGTTCTCCGTCCAACGGATACAGAATCTATAGCTGGGCTGGAAAAGTGATAAGGAGATGTGAGCGACCACAGTACCTGTAACCTGTAGCTGTTAATCACACTGTGAGGGAGGGCCTATAGTTAAGGGACAAAAGTGAGTCCTGAGAGGTTTAAAAAAAGCCCCCATCCATGGACAGCCTGAAGCTGCCATCCCTTCCCTCGAAGTCCTGGTCCCAAGAGAGGAGTTCTCCAGGTTGGCGCGGATGAGCTCTGTTGTTTCACTTCCATCATTCAGCCCCAGAAGAGGGAAAACCTGTCATGGAAAAAAAAAAAAAATTCCCTCTCTGTCTTTTTCTATCATCTCTGCCAGCTGAAAACCGCTCAGGTCCTCACGCAGCGAGGAACTAGTTAAGCTTTAACCAGTCAGAGTGGGTTCCCGCAGCAGTGGCCCCTCACTGTTTCACTGCTGACAAACTTTTGAGACACACCCCATTGATGAGTTTTATTTCACTGCAGCCCCGCCTGGCTCGGAGGGATTTCTCTGCTGCCATTGGTTCACATTCAGAACTTACCATACCTGCCCCCTGGCTCTTGTGGACTGGAGCCAAATAGTTCTTCCAGTTGTCAATCACAGGGAGATCAGCCAGTGGGATGAGAGAGGCCAGGCTTGGCGGGTGTGTTCCCCACAGGTGTGGCTGAGAAGCACATTCCAATATGTACATACCTGTCAGCTCCTCTGGTATTCAGCTGCTCCTGGAAAGACCTCTGTTGACCACTCACTCTCCCCTTTCCTCCTCATGGGGCCCACGCAGAGGGAGAAGGAAATAGCTCCTGTTTCAGTCGCACAAACAAGCGATTTTCTACCCATGCTGTGCGTATCTTTAATTCTTTCTCAAAGCATACCACTTCCTTTAAAGTTATGATGTCCCATTCAGGAGCAAAACCTTGGCCTTACTACAGCATTGCTCCTGAACAGCATGTATGTCACCAGTGATACAGCCGTTGTAAAGGACACTAAAGGCTCCATATGTGCCCTCGACGGCTGTTTGGAGTGTAAACACACCGGAGTCACTCAATAACTTGTGAGAACAACATAAAGGCAGCACCATGTTTTACATATCTTAGAGTATTCCAGGAACCACACGCTGCCATAGTTGTATCTCATTATACACCCTGATATGTGGAGTCAGTTAGCAGGTGCAGGCAGTGGCATGTGCCTCCCCCAGCAGAGAACGTCAGATCATCTGCGCCTGTTTTCTCCCTCTGGAGATCATAAAGCCATAATGAGAATGTGTGTGAAGTGGAGAGTTGTGTTGTGTGCTCCCTCTGGTATGCAGGCTTTCTCTACTCCAGCCATTTTCTTTATGTCTTCATCTCCCCCTTCTTTCACCTCCTTCATCTTTGCAGTGGATCCCTCTATCATTCCCTCTCTCAATTTCTCCCTCTCAGAGTACAGACGCGAACAGTGTGTGCCTCAGGCAGGTGCGGGAATACAGGTTTGCACCATTCACGGGCCTAAAGCAGAGGAGAGCAGCCCATGCCGTGATTACTTTCGGACGAGTCTGTGCATGTGTGGAGCTGAATCAGAGCAGCCACAGTGACTAAGCTCCTCTGTGTCGCCAGTCACTTACCTAAAGTATCGCATCAGATCCTAAGTGTTTTATTTCAAAGCATTCCTCAACTCAGAAACAGGCCTGTAACCCAGTTTGTGTCCTCGCAATAAGAACCACTGGCGTATGATAAGGTGCTTATTAATATACAATATTTATTCTGATAGTTGTAGTTCAGTCCAGTTAATTCAGGAGTTTAGTAACAAAGTATCCTAACTGCATACTACTCTTCAGTTGTAGCTTTGGCTGTGTGCAGACTGAGAGCAATATTGTGTGTGTCCCCTCTCCTTATTTCATTATTTTCTGTTACGTTCATGTGACACCATGAGCCAGAGCATGGTTTTGTGGTTGGTACACAGAATTTGTTTGCAGTGTGGAGTCAGGAAAACTGACCAAATATGAAAAAGAAAAGCGATAACCACAGCAGAGGTGCAGCATAATTAAATTAAACTCCTGTGTGAGAGATTTTGGTAATGTATTAGCTTGTTTTTATTTTGTGTTCTCCTGGCTCTTTAATGACAGTTTTAAATTGTATTTAAATGTCTGTTTGTAATGTGTTTCTTTTGCACTTTGTATGTAAAGTTCTTTGAATTGCCCTGTTGCTGAAATGTGCAACATAATAAACCTGCCCTGCCGTGCCTGGTAATGAGTAAATTAGAAGCAATCACACTTTAAAATGTGCTTGAATTCAACACTAAATACAAAATAGTTTTAATCATTATTAAACATAAAGTAGGTAATGAACATTTCAGTTGTAGATGCACAAACTCAAACACCTGTATGGTATGATATAAAGCAATCCACTTAAGTAGCTGTGCAATAAATGTTACATATGTGATGCTTAAAATGCACATTTGCAGTTGAATCTGTAACACAGACATGTTGATTGAACTTTACTGTCATTTTTAGTTGAGGGTGCTACTGCATTATATTAAGATATTTATTGGACCACACTCTGTATTTTTATTTTAACCTATATCTTCTGCCTGGAGTCAGTGAGACCCTGGGGCCTTTTAAAAACCTCAGACGATGTACTTAACATTGTTTTATCACCATGATCCATCATTACTTTTAATACTTTTTGAAAAATTGAGATGTTTTGAGAGTTGCTCATGAATATTATTTTGCAGTTGATGACGTGTTTCAGAAGTTCATTACAGGGAATGATGCATTAGGTCTGTTTGGGTTCTCATAGGCGGTAATGGGTTTCCATATGCTCTGTATCTGTTGTTGTATTGTGAGTTTTTGTTCTCTGTGTTTATAGTACTTAAATTCTTTCACAGCTCTATTATCCAAAATCCTAAATTAGTCTGTCAGGATTTCTATTATTGGAGATTTATAACAGTTTGTTAATAACAGGTCTAACAGGGAGCTAAACCTCTGGGGTGTAATTAACCCAAAACACAAGTTATGTTATTATGTAGGATAACATACTGTACATTTCTCTCATGTTTATGTTTATTTTACTTAGAAAGGGACAGCACACATAAATAAACATGATCACTTAATCACATTCATGTGCCAGATTTACCTATGCAGGCTAATTTTCATTTGCAGCTCCTGGCAGGTTGATGGTATATGTGTATGTAAGAAAAAGACATTAAAATAACATACAAAAGCACATGAGCACAGATAAAAGCAGATTGAAGGCATGTCCACAGAAGGGCACATAAGCACAGAGTAAGCATATAACCACAGACAAAAGCACATAGCAAGGCACATAAGCAAACACAGGACATAAGCACTATTAATGAAACAATGACATAACCATATAACCAAAAACATTAAGAACGTACAATACAAAAGTACAACATAAAACACAACATAGACTGAAGCACATAGCCACACACAAACACACAAAAGCACAAAAAGGAAATGAATTTTTCCATACATAACCTATATAATTAAAATTGACAGTTTTATCAAAAGTGACAGCTCAGTTTCTGGAAACAAGACGAGATACCACTTTGACCATTTCTACAAATTGCAGGTTGATAAGGTCAGAAAAAAAAAGATGTATTTTTAAGGGCAAACTGTTGATTTTTCAGTTTGGTTCAGTTTATTTCCACATATACGGCAGTGGGGTCTGTGGGAATCCAAACAATGATGAAATCAGTGTAAACAAAACACAACATACGGGTGTCACTGACCTCAGTAGGAGTTAGCAGCAGGACATGACAGGTGTAGGTGGGACTATTGAGTATAAAAAAATACCTAATGATAATTTTTCAGCTTTACCTGTGTTGATATTATCTGTGTAATCGACACCCCTATGACACATATGTTCTCTCCACACAGACCTATAGTACATGAATAAAACAACCCCATGATATGGCACCATATGGTAGTTTGACACCCCACCTCCTCTTTCATAATTCTGCATGTGTGTGTGTGTGTGGGAAGAGAAAGAGAGGGCGGATCAGGATCAGGGGTGTCTGTAAGAATTCCAGGGCCCGGGCTGGGAGGAGGCTTTTCAGATGGTTGCGAGGGGTGTTCGGGCCCTGAGGCTGTATTCTGTCACCAGGGATAAAGACATTGTCGAGTGAGCGCACAGACAACAGGGGAGGTGCTGAGTCAGCTGTCCTCCTGGCTTAGCACACGCTGCGCTGCTCCGGACTCTTTGCCACACCGTTCCCATCAGCTCCTCAAGTCAGGAGTCACGACTCGCATGCTTCCATTCAGACAGGCAAATTCAAATAGTCTGAGCACTTCATTTAAACAGGAAAACGTAGAAGAATAAAAGTCCAAAACATAAAATGGAAGGTGTTTTCTCCTTCATACAGAGACTGTTGCATGATGGGAACTAAAGATAGATTTAAAATTTTTGCTATTGTGATATTTGATTACATGTATTTTGAAATAAAATCAAGTCCCAGAACTCCTTTAAAATAATTTTGTACACTATAATACCTTAAATTTAAACTTTAGATTATAATACATTTTACCGCTAAAGGCACACTTGCAAAAATGCTGTTCAAAATGACATCAATTAGGCTTTTAAAAAGTTGGCTTTGCTTTAAAATGCCATGAAGGGATAGTGTGATTAGAACAGGAAGCTGCTTTGTCCTGTAGCATGAGTGTGTGGAGCTTAAACATATATTATTTAACATTAGTCAAATAAAAACATCAAGCTAGTTTAGTTTAGGACTGAGTTTTAAAAGGTAACAAAAGAGATGTTGATTAAATCTTTTAGTTTGGCGTGTTACCGGGTAAGGTCGCTAAATCTTTACACTTTACTTAGATGTATAATATTCCTCCAACTGGTGCCATGCAGCTTTAATGCTCAGCCCTCTTCCGCATGGTTTGACATTCTGCTCTTGATATTTTGTGATGTCTTAGCATACCATCCGGAGAGGAAGGGCTGTAGACATCTCTGCTGGCATTGTTGTCGATTATTTAGTTGAGTTCCTCTTGTCAGTGTGAAAGTCTGGCGCTAACCAAACAGGCGTCGGCCTCTCTTTATCCAGTTCCGGAGTTTGTGGGAACATCAGACGCCGGGGCCACTCATGTGGACCAGAGGAGATCTGCTAAAACATCTTCTGTCCCTCACTGGGATTACAGCGGACACATTCCTGGCCCCTCTGCTCTGCGGCTCCCACCACTCTGGCTCACACTGCTCACATGTGTATGAATGTCCATGAGTGTGCAGTCACACATGAACACTGGCAGATATGTGAGCATGTATTTAAAGACAAAGACAGAGATAATGACTCCGTAAAAGTTCAGTCTGACACATTCTGAATAGTCCTAGCAGCTCATTATCAATCAACATGGTAAAATTATACAATGAAAATTTACTGTTAAGATGAATTTTCAAGCTTTATGCACCACTTTTTCAAATTTATAAAGACAAAATCATCAGCTAATAAGTACAAACCTCTTACATAGCACACGTTCTTCATCTAAATGGAACATTGTTTCAAATGGCAAGTCCATCAGAAAACACACACAACATATTTTACCTGTTACACGCTCATAAATTCAGTTTAACACACATCTAAAACATGTTAATGCCAAACTAAACAACTTCTATGTGCTTTGGGACACTGTTCTTCTGCAATCAATACAAATTACACCAGAATGACAGAACAGAGAAACTAAAGTCAACTCAGATTTCATGTTTAATTTCATGACCTCAGCAGGACACGAAACTGATGTGAGGTAAAAAATGTAAACAAGAGAATAGACCAGTCAAAAGCGCAGTACTTCACCACATTACTGTGAACAATAGATATTCATTCACATCATATTGTTTTCTTCAGCTTCAAGGTTCTGGCTATATGAGGCGTTTAAAATGTCATCCACACATCACACGCGATGTTAGCCCTGGCCAGGCAGCGGGGGAAGTACCCCCTGGTGTGTCGAATCCTCCCCTGGATGGACTCCAGTGGAATGTCCCCACATGCTTCCTCCAGCAGTGCAGGGAAGGTTTTCCTACTTTTAAGGATGCCCTCTACCACCAGGCCAGAGAAAAACAAACTATTCATCGATAAAGAAATTCCACTTGCTGTGTAATTAAGATTAAAACGTTTGAAGAATGGAGTGTTAATTGAGTTCACATGTGATGACTTCATATTGTCCTGAATGACACGGCCTGCCTGACCTGGATGAACTCATTGTCTGACCTGTGCTTATGAAGCCAGAGGCTGTTTTCATAATGGATATTTTGACATGTGATAGTTGGAAAAGCTCAGGTTAAAATATTTATATCAATGATGTGAATAAAAATGTGCTGAAACTGTCAATATATTCACATTAGACAGATAGTCTGTGGAAAAAATCATATCCTTCTACCTGCTCTATTGCTTTTGATTGCTTTATTTCATGCTAATGAAAATAACCAATCAGAGCCGAGGAGTCTCCAATGCAGCTGTCAGTCATGTCAAGTCCTCAAATACCACTGCTTTGTTAGTGATTTTGGCGTCAGACACCAACACCAAAAGCCACCTTTTGCAGTGGTATGATATGCAGCCAGGCATTGTCAGTTTGTAACTGAGCTGGTCAGTTGGATGGCACCTGTTGCAGAAGTATGATACACTGCTGGCTGGCGTCAGTTTGAGACACTGCCGGTAATGATGTAATTTAAGGAGCTGAGGAGTCCCTCTTCATCTCATCTCATCACCACCATTACCACCATCAGTGTCTAGACTGCGTGGGGGGGGGGATCCCTAATCTACTACGTCTTTACCACCCTCCTGGAATAGATGAGATCACAATGGGGTCTAATTGCCAAAGACTTTTCACATTTACGTGTGCACATAAATAAATATGTCTTTCTCTCAGAATGAGTCTCTCCTGGCTGAAATATAAGGAGCTGGAGAGTCTCTATAGGTTGAGTGGGTGGATGAGGGGTCTAACAAACCCTGGACTTTCACCTGGGAGCCTGGTGTTTGCTTCCTGAATGAAAAGCCAAATCCTGACGTTTTTTTCTAAACCTAACCACGTGCATGTATTACCAGCGTAAATTGACATGCCGTCCCAGTACATCAACAACAAATGCTGGAGGATACCTAGTGTGTAATATGTAGACATGAACGGCACTGACCAAGCAGTGACACGTGACAAGTTGGGATGAGAACAGGTTGGAGAATTACTGCTTGTGAACTGTGGTCAAACTGTCAAACTAGGCACGTTGATCAAATATGAATCAAGATTTTGTTACTGCATTGCGCATTCCTTTGACATGATTGACAGCTGCATTAGAGCCTCCTCAGCTCTGATTGGCTGTTTTTGGTGCACAGTGGTAGATTCTAGCAAATGCCATTAGACGGAGTAAAAAGAGGAGGAGGGACATCATCTTCTTAAAGTCTATCTGTTTCATGTACATCTTTCAGAATATAGTGTCTGTTTCAGCAAATATGACAAAAAGTCACTTTCATTAAAGTTACCAACTGTAGCTGTAACTCACGAGTCTGACAGGGAGAAACATATTTTTGGGATATAACCATTATTATGGTGGCTAAAAGGATTTGACAAATTTTGGTCATGAAATCAGTTTTTCAAGAAATTTAAAAAGAAGACAACAGAAATTTTCTTTTTCTTCTCTGTGCCTCTTTAGTTGCTTAATGTTCAACTGTCCTGACCTATTGGACTCTTAAAGGCAAACGTTTTGCCTTGTCATAGCAGAAAATGCACAGATGTAGCTAATAACATTACTGATGAATTCATTCCAACTGAGTGTCCATGATAGCAAACAAAATGCAGAATAGCAGGGCCTTGAAACCAGAACACTGAAAGGAGCAGAGCCTTTGATATTGTTATTAGTAACACCTGCGATTCTCCTGCTGTGATGTGTCAAAATGTCTGCTGTTTGCTGCGTTTTAACAACTAACCCTCCATGACAAAGAGAACACAATATGACACAATACAACACTGTGATACAATAATACAGGATGTAACAAGACACGAAATGAAACAGCAGCACTCAATTCAAATTGATACGGGACAGAGCAGAAATGAAGTCATCACATAAAAAGCTGTGGTGTGCGGCTGCAGCAGAAGAGAGAGAAGAGTTGTACTACGCACACACATTCAGCTGCTGAACTGCAGACTAAGGTTTTCTGTTGACAGTCATCACAAGCTTTACCGAGGCTGGTGGGGGTTAAATATCTTACGCAGCAGCATCAGTTGCTGAAAAAAAGGAGTACTTCACTTCCCTCATCCAGGTTTTCCATATTGTTTAATGATTTGAATTTAGATTGTCACTGTCCTTTAATCTTGTCCCTCATGTTCCACTGCCTGCATGAAATTTAGGTACGTGTTGTAGGGGTGATCATTTTACTTGTGCTAATTTTAGCCTCTCTGGCATAATATCACTCTCCAATGTGCTGCAGCACAAATGCTGGAGTTTCGTTACAGTTGTGTTATCATAGGATGCTTCCAGCTACTACTGTATGTGGTCTGATTCATGAACCAAGTTTCCTTTAACAAAAGGAATTCTTCACCCCCCTAAATGTCCAAATTTTTAGGTACTCACCCCATGTTATATTGAATTCATAAAGAAAACATTGTTCTCACAGTAAAGCTATATAAAAACATCTGTTTATAAACTGTCAAACAACTCATCATGATCTGAGTCTCATTTAGTATTTCCCAAACAGACAGCCCTTTCCGTGGAACAAACAAAAAGCAAAACTTATCTATGCTCTCTTCAAAGCCAGACTCCACTGACAAAGACGGTCATTTTACCTCGTTGAACATTTGAGCTGCTGGTCTGCCGCTGCCTCAGTCAATAGTTTGTTTGTGCTATTGTGTGACTTTCATGTTTTTCGAGAGTTATTTTGTACTCACCACAGTCACACAATTATTCAAACAATCTAATTGATGGAGTCAACAGTAGTCCAGCAGCTCCCATGTTCAGCAATGTAAAATTAGTGTTTTTGTCAATGGAGTCTGGCTTTGAAAAGAACATAGATAAGTTTCACTTTTATTTCGGTTCCCTGTCGGACAGGGCTGTCTGCATTTAAAGTACTGAACATACAACTGGATAAATGAGACTTAGATGATACTGCATGACTTGTGTGAGTTTGTAAATGGACATTTTGATATAGTTTTGCTGTTGTGTGTGTGGATCCCTTTTACTTTAATTCATCAAGAATTTTCTGTTTTCGGATTCTTCATTCACCGTGGAGGCACGCAAGAAATGTTTTCACCACAAATTCAACGTAACACAGGGTGAATAACTGATATGTGATTGGTCATTTGGGGGCTTAGGTATTCCTTTAATATGAACTGCAACCATAAAGCCTGACAAAACTTACAAAACAAAATCACATGCACACTCTCAAATACTTATACTTACATTATCAGGCAAACAATACATGCACATCAGCCGCACACAGATCAGCTCAGGTCAGACCAGAGAGCTTTTCAATAAACTCTTGTGATCTTACAACGTCATCCAGTGGTGAAATGGGTGAAAAAGGTTAAATGACCTCCAAGTACTCAAAGTTGGTTTTATTCGTGTGGAAGGAGAAGGAACTATAAGGTGTGCCTCAACATAAACTGGGGCTTCTTAAATTATTTATGGTCTGTCAGTGACAACCAAATAGCCAACGCTCACGAGTGGCCACTGTCGAGAGAATCTTCAACCAAATTTATGGATGATAAAGACATCTGACTGAACATCATATTACAGAAACTTAATGTCAAGAGCTAAATGTGTGTGTGTGTGTGTGTGTGTGTGTGTGCTTTTGCATTTCTACTTTAGGACCTTATTTTTCACATGTTAAATTTGGATGTTTTTGATAACTTGGTAATTGCTATTTGCTAATTCCTGATAAAGCCTCACGTCAGGATGAAGCAGATGTATTGTTTTCTTGTTAAAGAAAGTCTGATTTTGTTTATAGTACAGATTTTAAGCAAAACGACATGTGGCACAACACACCACCACTCTCTAGTTCAGATTTTTTTTTTTTATATAACATTACTGTTACACTGCCTTGTGGCTGTATTTAAGTGTCACAGATCTTGATATTCTGGTATATACATATATGGCGAAATATACTTTAGTCTTTGCCTAGTAATATTCTTATAATGAAATGTAAGTTCATATGAAAAGGAATCAAAGACAAGATGACACAGTTAGTATAACCTTGTATCACTGTGTTACTTTACGGGGCATGTGTTGTATGTGAGATGAAGTGTTGCTGCGATGTTGGTAATGAGATTGTGTGAAAGGTTTTTGAAGTTAACACAGTTTTATAAACCCAGAGTGAGTGAGAAGACGCATCACTAGATCCATCTCCAAGGGTGCAATGCCTTCTAGTGGCTAGAAGGGAAAACTGTCACCGCAGATTAAAGAGCTTTAAAATAAAAAATAAAAAATCACTATAGGTTATTATTGTTGGCAAAAATGCCCCACCACTCTACCAAAGGCGTGTCATAGTCTGTATAGCAATCACACAACATATTTTTTGGCAGCATCTAATGGCCAGTATTGACTGCTTAAGTGTTTTAGCCTTGAAAAAGTCTTCAGGTGCCCCCTTTGTGCCTGTTTCTGAGAACTGGCTTTTACACTGCAAGTAATTTGGATGATGAGGTTATTCTGCTCTGACAGATTAAAAGCAGGGCAAGAGACTGGAGTGTTAAACTGAGACTGGAGAGATAAAACCTCATGTTGACCCGGCCATCTTAGTCTAAATTATTATGCTTTGCACTGATTTATTCATACAGTAACAGTAGTTGTGCTATTTCTCCCTCACTGTAGAGTCTTGCTGGATTTTACTCAGTTAAAAAGAAGTTTCAGTGTAGTTTGGAAATGGTTGATACAAACAGTAAATGAATCCCCAGCAATAACCGTGCAACACGTTCTGTAACAATCTAGTACAAAACTGAGACTCAGTTGCAGAGAGGTACAATCAGGGAGAACCGCACAAAAAACAAAGTCCATAAATCCAAACAGAGTCAAAAAAAAAAAAAACAGGGAATCAAACACAAGGAAAAGGCTGGAAAGCATGAACACACTGGGGCGACAATGAAAGTCTGGCAACTGAATGAGGGAAACACTGGGCTTTAAATACACAAGGGTTGATTACTAAGCACACACAGGTGAGTGGAAGAAGACACAGGTGAAACACATGAGGTAATTAACAAAGGCAGGAAATAAAAGAAACGCTAACCACAGTGAGAATGCATTTCAGAATAAAATAGGAAGTGGACACAAACACATGAGACAGAATATCACAGCTTCATAAAGAGTAAATGCCACACATTTCAACTCTCTTCATTTCTGTCTCATCTGAAATCACCATATAACTGTATAACCCATCACTTGTATTAACTTTTCTTTATTTCAGACTCTCACACACTTGTAAAGTGCATGTATTGGAAACCACAGTCTGCTCAATCTTTATGTTCGTTCCTGTGCATAATAAGACTCAGCTGCACCTGATGAAAGTTGGATGGGTTGAGTTAAGTACACAAACACACATTTAATGCTTGTGAGTCAGTGCAGTTGGTTCTGATCTCAGGATTAACGTAGATTGTGTTTTAGTATCAGATATTGCTATTTCTGTGTTAAGGAAACGCATATTATCATGTGGTATCTCAGTCCATGTTCAGATATAACAATCACAGGATTTAGTGTGCAGGAGATCATTAAAGATGTCACTTTTAGGGCATTTGAACCAGTGGAGTTGCACTTGATTTATGTTCTGAACTGAAATGTTGTTATTCTGTATCTGATTCCTCACGTTTCACAGCTTTTCCTTGAGTTTCTTTTCATTTCCAGACCGTCCTCAGTCCATGTTGATGGGCCAAACAGCACTCAGTTGCCATGGGCACAGATCGTGTGAGGTTTGAAATAATGTGTCCTTGACAACAAACTACACTTTTCTGTGTGTGTGTGTGTGTGTGTGTGTGTGTGTGTGTGTGTGCTCACTGTACCTGTTTGGAAGATGTAGTAAAGCGGTTTGTTGGTGCCTCTGTGTGTGCACTCATGTGACTCATAACTTGATAACATGATTTACCCACAGGTGAGTGTAAACCATGCAGCGCACATTTCTGCACGGGCAGAAACACTGTGTGTGCAAAAACGTAACTCTCATAATAATGATGATAAACCCTGGTAGCAAGATAGGATGTTAATTTCCACATAAGTACATTGGTTAGCATTATTTTACTGTGTGGTACACGCTCCAGCTTTAAGTATGGAGAAAGTAATCTGTAACTGATCAACCTCGCTGGGACCTGAGCAGATGAGAAGCAACACTGTGGAGCTTCCCGAGCTGCTGCTGTTGTTGTGCTGTGCTACACCCCTGCTGTTCACTGAAGGGTGAAATGTGATCATGGAGGGCTGCCAGCACACATCAGGACCTGGCAGCTGAAATGGCAAGGCCAGCGAACTGAGATCTAACACGTCTCTACTGTCACTGTCAGCGTCTGAACACTAGAGGGCAAGCACTGCAATTACTTTGATAATGAATGTCTTACGGACAGAATGGATACTGTCTGCATCAAGATACAGCGAAGACACTTCATTCATGTTTGAAACATAGGAAATGAGAACTCAACCAGTAATTTTAAGTTCTCAAAGCCTCACTTTTTAGTCTCGACTGTTTACAAGCGTCAACAAGAAGGGACAGACTGGTCACCCAGCAGGAGAGACACTCAACATGTGTGTTTGAGTCTGCCCCATGGTCTCTGTATGTCCCTCATGGCCCCAAGTTTTACAGTGTTTTGTCTTTTGCTAATTCATTTTTGTACCCCTGCAAAAAAGGTACATTGATGGGCATCAAAACTTTGTGCTATTGCTGTTTCATACGATATGCCCCCCAAACTGCTGCAGTACAGTGAGGTAGTGATGGGTGCCTTGGGAAAACTGCTAGAAGCTCAGATGGGGGGGTTATTGCAGAGCATTTGAAATATATGGATTACATTCCCAAAATGACCACACATGTACTGCATTATAAAGTACTACCTGTATTTATTGCTTTAAAAACACCACAGCGTGACAATAAATACCTGCGATGATTTTTATTAGATAAGACATAGAACATTTCTGATTTTGAAGCCACTCTGGACTTTGTTTGCACTGTGTTTGGAGGTGTTATCCTTTTTGAAATACTGGAACAATGTTTGTGCTGTAATGTAACTTTTCACCGTAAGATGGCTGCATATTCTGTCTGTTATATGACGAGACAGAGCAATCACCAGAGTGCCAAATTAAAAAGAAAATACATTTGGGTCTCTCGGTACTAGTAACTTTTGAACCTATTGCTTCATAAAGTTTGGCTTAATTTGCCAATATTTTGACATATCTGTCTCTGAGACTTCTGCCCTTGACCTAATACTGTGTTTGTTAATGAGATTTTGCTTTTTGGGCTTGTAGAAATGAAAACTAAATTCAGGACCAACTTGTCTAGAACAAGTCCTGTAAGCTGTTGGCAGTGTATTCTGTGAAAACTCAGTGAGTAATGGGGATAGTTCACATTTATTTATTTCTTTAAGCAGCAGCGTAAACAAAATTACATTCACCTCCATTTTTTTCACGTGTCCTTGAATAATGTGTTTTCTGCTTCATCCTCTCGGCACCTCATGTCTCTTCTTCTCTTTGTGTCAGTGGCGTCCTTGAGTTCTGCCTTGCGTGTTTGTGTAGTCTGTCCTCTCTCCAGGTGTCCATGGTACAGAGGAGGTTATCTTCTCTCTGATCCACAGTCTTCACTTCAAATGTGTGGACTAATTGCCCCTAACATTAACTTAATATTTTACATTGTTTACTTCAGTTACTTAATATTGTAATCATGCTACGGCTACTTGTGTCCAGTGTGTACATGGACATCTAATGCATATCTGTATTTCTTAGAAGAGGGATCCATCCTCTCTTGCTACTCCTGAGGTGTCTTCCTGTTTGTTTGTTTGTTTTTTACTTGTTTAAGGCCAAGTATCTCCTTATCCAAGTCACAGGGCT